>PVIC010024592.1:0-25927 GCA_004025085.1 Thryonomys swinderianus
TTTCTTTCTTTCTTTCTTTCTTTCTTTCTTTCTTTCTTTCTTTCTTTCTTTCTTTCTTTCTTTCTTTCTTTCTTTCTTTCTCTTTCATTGCAATGTGGGATTAAAGCCAGAGCCTTAACTGAATTTCATCATTAGCCCTTTTCTTTTTACTCTTTTTCTTATTATTTTGAAAGCAGCTATCACTAAGGCACAGAATCATGCAGGCCAGATGTGAATTTGCAGCCCTTCTGCCTCAGCTCCCACAGGGAAATTAAGGACTGAAAGGTAAAGTTTAAAGGGTAGGGTTGAGCTTTAGAGAGCTGAGATGATTGCATAAGTTTTCTTCCCCTCCCTTCCATAAAAAGCCAACTTATTTTTAGGGTACAATGGCACTAAACATGTATATTTTATATCATCCCAGGTCTATGCATCAAACATCGTCTCTATTACCATCTGTACTGCTGTAAACAGAATTCTGGGGCCGGAGATTCAGCTCAGTGGTTCTAGCACCTGCCTTGCAAGCACAAGGTTCTGAGTTCGATACCAGTAACCACAAACAATGCTGGGTGTGGTGACTCAGGCCCACCAGCAATCAGTGCCACATACTAGAGTGCCGGGCGTGGTGGTTTACGCCTATAATCCCAGCACTCAGGAGGCAGAGGCAGGAGGATTGATGAGTTTGAGGCTTGCTGGGCTACATAGTGAGCTCAGGGCCAGCCTGAAGTACAAAGAGGGATCCTGTCTCAAAATAAAAAAAAAAAAAATCTGTCTCAGATGGCATGCTGTACATCTGACTTCTTGGGACTTAAACCTCCCTTTCTTATTCAGTAATATATACAATACATAAGTATATAAATGAATAATTGAGCCATAAATTTACACAGTATACTTACCATGGGTAATCTCCAATAACTTGTTATGAAAAACTATTTTTCATAGAACAGCTTTTGTATTTTCTTTATGAACATCTACTTAAGTTAAAATAAAAACTTTAAAAAATAAATATATGCTAATCAAAACCACAGTAAAATGCTACTTCACACCCACAAAGATGATTAAAAGACAAAGCACGGACGATAGCAAGTTTTGATGCAGATGTGAAGAATTTGATGATTTAAAACATTAATGAGAATTTAACATTAGTCCAGCTACTTTAGAATCGGCGGTTCCTCTGTTATACAGCACAGCTATGTGACTTGCTGTTCCATTCCTGTGTCTATAACCAAGAGAACTCAGAGCACGTCCGTACTGAGTCCTGCCCACAACTGTCCAGAGCAGCAGTGTTTAACTAACTAAAGCGCTGGAGAGACCTTGTGATCAGCCTCGGTCTGCGGTACGGCAGACCTGACACACAGCTAAAGACTGTTCAGCAAGGTCCTCCACAGCCCTCACAGAGCGGGGTTCTGTGCTCTCCACCATCCAGCACAGAGACGGCCGCGGCCTCACGGCTCATGCGAGCTGCAGAAGCAAGTACAGAACTAGACTTTCCTACTGCTTTCACCAGACTCACATTAAAACTGGCCATATTTTTTTCCTTAAAACCTTACAGAATTGAAATCTTGATGTTTGTTTTGCTTAGAAGGTAGAAATTTTCTTATTATAAACAGTCTCACCGGGCGTGGTGGCTCACGCCTGTCATCCCAGCACTCGGGAGGCAGAGGCAGGAGGATTGCTGAGTTCGAGGCTTGCCTGGGCTACATAGTGAGCTCAGGGCCAGCCTGAACTACAAAGTGAGACCCTGTCTCAAAAAAAAAAGTCTTCTCCATGAAAAAAAATTTAGAAATGGGTATAATTAGAAATATAAAAAACACTGAAACATTTTCTTTTATGCTACATTAAACTCCACATTTTAATTCTTAAAAAAAACAGGGTCTCACTTTGTAGTTCAGGCTGACCCTACTAGACCAGGCAAGCCTCAAACTCAGCAATCCTCCTGCCTCTGCCTCCCGAGTGCTGGGATTACAGGCATGAGCCACCACGCCTGGCACCGTGGTAATGGTACTGACTGCTGGTGGGCGTGAGTCTCCACGCCCAGCATTGTGATATGTGGTCCCAGGGGTCAAATTTGGGACTTTGTGCCTGCCAGGCAGACACTAGAAGCACTGAGCTAAATCCCGGGCCCTCCACATTTTAATTCTATAGAAGGATCAGTAGCAGATCGTCTAAAATATACATGAATATCTGGATAAAAATATTTAATCTCTGGATTTTTCTTAAATCAATGTTTGTATTCTTTTCTACTGCAGGATATCCTGACCTCATTTTCAGCATATCAGTCTTTACAGTGATACCTGATCTGAGGATAACCCTGCCCTAAGTTTTCTGAAAGCCTACGATTTTTTCACAAAATTAGGCTAGACTCCAATAATCCAAAATCTTGGTAAAGGGGATAAACACCTAACTAAAATTACAATTTAAGTAAGAACTTCCACATGCAAGGCTACAATTTGGAAACAGAATGAGGGAAGCAGTTTATTAATAATCATTACCTGCTTTTTCTGCCCAGTCTTGGGGAAATTGTAAAATGCAAACATAGAAAAGAATTGTCTTTAAATCTCGTTTCTTAATTAGTCAAGTATGAAAAAGTGTTGTTAAAAATATCAAATTTTGTCAGGACATAATATGTGTAAGTAATCTTCAAAAAGCCCAGCTGGAAGTGAAATAGACTTATTATCAAATTTAGGAAAGTACAGAGTGAAGCATAAGTGACAATTTGCTGATGATACAGGAGGGATGAATTTGGTGCTGGGCTGTGTGGCTCCCAGAATCCCACCCACACTCTCAGCGGCCTCAACGGGCATATTCTACCTGCTCCTCGGGTCCTGAGAAATCTTTGTCATCTTCAGAACAACTGATGGATAACTGTCTAGATCTGCTGTTGATTGAAATTGTTTAGGACATCGTGAATGGGAGAAACATCCCAAGTAAATCCAAATTGGCTTATGTTCAAGAACACAGGCTTTTGAAATCTTTCTTTCCCTTACCGCTTTGAAGCTTTAGACTCATGGCCTAATGGTCTGAAAACCTGCATTTTATTTTAAGAGAGAGGTTTTTTTTTTTTATTTGAACAGTATATCAACCTTTTAAATTTCTAACACTTTCTATCTAGGTTATTGTTCCATCTTATATTTTAAGCTCTTCAAATGTGATATCCAGTAAGTTTTAACTGTTCTCAATAGCACTGAGTACAATGCCATTTGCAAATAGGTGCCTAAAGTGCTATGAATGACAGAATGATGATATTCACCTATGAACTCAGAAAAGAACTGAAATTGTTAAAAAGTACAGAAAGCATGAGACTGGTACAGTGCTTTTTATCTTCAGTGGTAATTATTTTGCCTAAAATATAAGTATTTTAATAAAGTTTATAAAATCTAAATAATTAATATAGTATTTTTTAAAATTTATTTATCTTTATTGGTACATTGTATAGACACATCATATCATGATCACACTCGATATTGTGAATTTGTACCACTATATGACACAATTTAATTCTTGTTTTTTCCTGTTCACCCAACTCATCCCACAACCCCCTTCATAAGTTTTGTTTCCCTTTTTTATTATCAGTGTGGTATTTCTTAACAGGAACAATTTTAAACAAAAAGGAAAGGCCTAGTACGTCTCAAACCTATCTCAGAGAGATTAAATGGTCTTGTATCTATTTCTAAAAAGTTGATTGGGGATATAATTAATCTAGCTATTAAAACATTTTCACAGGGCCGGAGGGTTAGCTCAGTGGTTCCGGCGCCTGCCTTGCAAGTGCAAGGTCCTGAGTTCAATCCCTGGTAACCACATATAATGCTGGGCGTGGAGATTCACGCCCACCAGCAATCAATACCACATGCCACAGTGCTGGGCGTGGTGGCTCACGCCTGTCATCCCAGCACTGGGGAGGCAGAGGCAGGAGGACTGCTGAGTTCCAGGCTTGCCTGGGCTACATAGTGAGCTCAGGGCCAGCCTGAACTACAAAGCGAGACCCTGTCTCAAAAAGAAAAAAAAAAAAATTTTGCATTCTTCAGTCTTGTTTTAATTTTTTTCAGAAATACACCCTCTACTTATAATAATGTCTCAAAAACTTAAGGTTTTAATCAATGTATATTTATACTGTATTAACAGTTGATTAACAAGTGTTTATGTGTGTATGTGCAGAAAAGGCCTCTAACTTTGTTGCATCATTTGTTGTGAAGATAAAAAAGGCTTTAGACTTTTCTTGTATTCTGCTTTACAAATCTTATTTTTAAATTATAACTTTTCTAAATGCTTCAGAACTTTACACAGAGAATCATTTAGACTTTATTATTAAGTTTCCAAGGTATGAATTTTTCTACTTTTGTTGTAATTTTCAATTATACAACAAAGCTAATTTATAACAAACTTTATAATGACTTTTTGAAACCCTAATATGATCAATTATTCTAAAAGTTATAAGGTAGCACAAACCAAATGCTGTTCCTTATAAGAATGAACATTTCATCTTATGTTTGTTAAAACCATTTTAATGATGATCCCCAATGTCTGTGGGGATAGAAATCAACTCGAACTCTCAGATATCTCCTCTGGGAATGTAAAACAGTTTATACGTTTACAAAAAGCTTGCTAGATTTTTTAAACATTCATTCACTATGTGATCCACCAATTTTACTCTTAAACTTTTTCCCCACAGAAGGGGAAAAACTGTCCCTATAAAATGTCGACTGCTCACACCTGCGTTGACCTAGAGCAAAAGCCTCCAGACACCGAAGCACCCATCAGGGGAGGAGCAGTGGACTAGGACTGACCCCTAGGAAGTCTTAGAGAAGAAGAGTAAAATAAGCAGAAGCTTATACAATATGATTCCCCATATTTTTAAATCTCTGATGTACAGAAGTAATCTATACTTGTCAAAATAAGACAGTGATTGCTTGAGATTTGAGAAATTTCTACAAAGCACCAGAGGGAAACAGCAAGAAGCCAATGTTCTACCTATCCCTCAACCTGCATGCCGGGTACACAGTGTACGTTTGTCAAACCTCAGAGAACTATAAATCCAAATGGTTGTATTTCATCGTTCACACTAAATGAAGTTGATACTAACAACGTATTCTCATTTCATGGAAATTATGTACTTAGCTTTACCAAAAAAAAGAAAATGTCAGACCCACTCAATCCTTTTCTTCCATCATATGAGATAATGCTGCCTGCATTTATTGGGGGCTTCTCCTTTATATTTAATCTATTTGGTAGAATGCAACCTAATCTCAATATTTTGAATTACTTTACTCACATGTACATACTTTCTATGTGCTGACCTTCCCTCCTCAGCATAACATGCCTGCAAAAATGAATCATTTTCTGGCTTTTACTTCTACCAACTTTTCTGGATTGACTTTTACTTCCAATCTTTTCTATGAAAATTTGTTCTAACTTTTCAAAATGTACATTGTAACTGTCTACTTTTCCTTGTTTCTCCTAAGGTTTTTTGTTCCTATATGTACTTGGTATTTTCCTTTTTATTTCAAATTAATTTACTTTTTCTGCTAATTTTTCATCTCTGTTTTCTTTCTTTATGTTTTTGTCTCTAAATTATCTATTTAAGAAAGTACATTTTAATCCCTTTAAATTGGTTTATTTCATTATAATTATTGACACATTAATTGTACTAAAATTGATCTTCATGTATCTTTCTTTTTTTTTTTTTTTTTTCCGAGACAGGGTCTCGCTTTGTAGTTCAGGCTGGTGAGCTCACTATGTATCCCCGGCAAGCCTGGAATTCAGCAATCCTCCTGCCTCTGCCTCCTGAGTGCTGGGATGACAGGTGTGAGCCACCACGCCCGGCACTGTGGTGTGTGGTACTGATTGCTGGTGGGCGTGAATCACCACGTCCAGTATTATTATATGTGGTTAGCCGGGATGGAACCAGGGACCTTGCACTTGCGAGGCAGGCTCCAGAACCACGGAGCGAAATCTCCGGCCTGATCTTCATGTATCTTCAGTGATACTCTGTTTTCCTGAAGCAAAGAGAGTGATCGAAATATATGGTGAATGTTTAAATTTGGAAAATTTCCCCATAGGAAAGATGCGCTGCCATTAGTTCTCTTCAAGATACTGTCCTGGTTCCAAATACACGAATCTCATCCTTCTCGCCACTCTCCTAGGAAGCTCCGGAGTCTTTTTCCCTGACTGTCTTTATAAGGCGATATCAAACTAAAGTGAGCACAACTGCCGAGTGCCACCTACAGAAGGGAAGGTCGGTAAAAACAGTATGTCGTAACCTCCCCTGCCTCACTCACCACGCCCAGCAGCACCTTTTGACTTGTACTCTATCCCAAAGTCAAAATGACCAAGAAACATCAGTCGACTCAGAAGACCAAGACTGCCAAGACAGCACAAATAATTATGGGATGACTTTACTGTTATACTCATTATTATATTCTGTTTCTTTCCTTTCTTAGAAGTAATTATGGAAAAATTTAACTTGGATTTTTTAATGATATTTTATGGGCGAAACTGATTCCATCTGAACCTGGTATTTCCCATGAACAGGGAAGCCGGAGTATCCTTTCTGGCTGGACACTGTTTTTCCCATCTCTTTGAAACTTAGACTGAATTCCAGGACAGCTTCTTGGGGAGAGTTTATACTTAGTTGTTATGGACAGACCAGTTGACGGTCCTGGGTGAGCCTCAATTTGGACTTATCATGTTTGATTGCTGCATTATGTTTGGACTTTACTGCAAAGAGTCCACTACTAAGAAGTTCGGGCTTCAAAATTCAGCTCTTGAGGTGACTGCAGAGCCACAAGCTAAGTCTGTGCGTCTTTAAGGATCTTCCATAGGTTTCTGTCTGGGGAACCATGTCAGGAACAACCAACCTCCTCTCACACTTCTGAGTTTTGCTCCCTCCCTATGTCTCCATCTACCCCAAGCCATTTATCATCTTCCTGGTGACCTATCCAGAGCCTTTATACTTTTTCTTTCCTATTTTTTCTGGACATTTATGTGGTTTATTTTTTGCGTTTCTCTGGCTTTCCTATATATATATATATATATATATATATATATATATATATATATATATATATATATGATGGTAGGATTAGGATTTGTTTGCTCAACTTCAATAATTTCATCTAAATTTCCAATCTAATCAATGGTCTTCATACTCTGAGATATAATGAGGTTTCCTTTCATTCTTTTTATGTTTTCTCTTTTAGATTATCTGGGATGGAAAAATTAAATAAGATGACTATTTTCTGCTATCTTTACTAAAAGCTCTCAATTATGATTCTATGTATTGAGAACAAAAATATTGGGAAATGAGTGGCAAAAACAAGCAATGCTGTTGGTGCTAATAACTTGAATGATGATGTCTCTGTTAATCTGGGTAACCAGATCCGACTGTGTGCTTCTTATAAGGAAGGTTTTGGCTCTCTTTTCTAGGACTGTATTTCCTGAATATAAATAACTTCTTAGTGACTAAAGTTTGAATATAACAGTCTAGAAAAAAGGACAAAAAAGCAAACTAAAGAGAATGAGAGCAGCGGGCCCACCGGAGGGGATTTATGGAGCAGAGTGAGGAATGGTAAGAATAAGCTTAGTGTTTATTGACATGCTTTTGAACAGTGCTTGATAATAAGGATGAAAAGAGGGGGAAAAAAACAGAGGATGAATGCTGGGCGTGGTGGCTCACGCCTGTAATCCCAGCACTCGGGAGGCAGAGACAGGAGGATTACTGAGTTCGCGGTGGCTTGCCTGGGCACCATAGTGAGCTCAGGGCCAGCCTGAACTACAAAGCGAGACCCTGTCTCCAAAAAGCAAAAAAAAAAAAAAAAAAAAAAAAAACAGAGGATGACTTAAGCATAGGAAACAGCGACTATGGGAAAGAATTCAGAAACCCAGGATAACCGGGGACAAACCCTGGCTTCAGAGACAGCTCAGCCGTTAGCCTAACTGTTCAGGAGAACATAGAAAGTGCTCTCATTTAGTGAGGAAAAAAATTCTCTTTCAATTTATTCCATTGTCTTTGGTGTCACAGCTTGTGTTTAGACATCCCTCCACGGCTTCAAGCAGATGAGGTGGGGGCTTTCTTTTACAGAGTTAGTTGAATCTGGAATGTGTGAGGCTGGGGTTAAGAGTATGTGATTACTAAACCGCTATGTGTATGTGATTAGTCTGGCACCATTCTAATCCCAGTGACCTGAAAAAGATAATAGGGACAAAAAGATGATGTTAAACTCTTTTTGTTACTTTTGTTGCCTCGTGCAAGCCATGTTGTTTCTCCCCTGTGATGACTGTTCGCCAACCCAGCTTAAAACCCAGCTGATTATGAACTGAAACCTCCCTATACTACAAGCCAAATAAATCCTTCCATTTTAACTTTGAATGTTTGGTATTTTGTCTCAAGAACGAGAGAAAATTAGCCAACACTGAAATTTGTTGTTGGGAGTTGGGCTGCTGATATGACATAACCTGCCCATTGGACTCCAGATCCTTTAGAACTGCCTTATGGTAGGAGAAAGAGTTAGGAAAGGTTCAGAAATGCTGGCTACAGAGCAGTGCTGGAACACCTTAGGCTGTTTTGTATGGGAGATTCTGATCCAAACTCAGAAGACCAGAAGGATCGCTGGAAAGGAGGACTACATAGGCTGTTGAGCTCCAAAAGATGTGTTCTGTTGGCTTGGCAAAGTTTGCCTGCATTTTACTCATGTTTAGAGACTTGCTGAAAGATTCAGCTGCCTGGCAGGAGATTTGGCTCAGTGGTTCCTGCGCCTACCTTGCAAGGACAAACAATACTGGGTGTGGTGGCCACGCCCACAGGCAGTCAGTACCTCATATCACAAATGCTGGGCTTGGTGGCTCACCCCTGTAATCCTAGCACTTGGGAGGCAGAGACAGGAGGATTGCTGAGTTCGAGGCTTGCCTGGGCTACATAGTGAGCTCAGGGCCAGCCTGAACTACAAAGCGAGATCCTGTCTCAAAAAAAAAAAAAAAAAAAAAAAAGATTCAGCTGCCAGCTGAGGAAACACAGCCAAATACCTTAGGCTTTTCTATATGAGATTCTGGTCAGAGATCAGAAGACCAGCAAAGTTGTAAGACCAGGATAGGGAAGTTTCTGCTAGGAAGAATGACTACACTGACTGTTTCACTCCAGATGATGTGTGTTATGGCTCGGCAGAAAGTTTGTCTGCATTTTGTTCATGTCCAGAAATGTTTTCTGAGACTGAGATTAGAAGTAATGGACTAATCAATCTTGCGGAAGAAACTTTAAACCAGTTGAATATTGAAATTAACCACATCTATATTGAGAAACCAACGGCAAAGCACCCAGCAAAGTGATTTAAAAGGTCTTGAGTTTGACCAGGATGGAAGCTCCAGTAAAACTGTGGATTGCAAAGACAGAGTAAGGAGATCTTGATTGCTAAGAACAAATGAAAGACTAGAAAAAATGGCATGAGGGCATCATAGGAAGTGGAAGGACTCTGCCCTTTGCAGTCTCAGGGTTATAAAGGTGAAAGATTTTGCTTTGAGAAGAAAGCCCCAGAAAACTATATCACAGAATGGGGAAGGCCTAGGAGAGTTGTTTCAAAATGGCGACAGCCTAAGGAAGTTGTCCCCAAATGGCAGTGGTCTAAGGAAGTCGTTCCAAAATGGTGGCTGAGGGAAGTTGTTCCTTGAGATTTGGTTCTCAGGAATTGAACCCCTACAGCCAAGAGAGACTTTTGCTCCAGCTGGGAACAGACCTTGGTGTCATCCACATGGCACTGGTTTTTCACATATGCAGGATGCAAGAGTTGTGGGGTCAGGAAGGCTTCCACTAACATTTCAGAAGAAGGCCTGAAAGGCTGAGCAGTGTGCGCCTGAGAAGTCAATGTGTGAAGCTGTGTGTGTGAAGCCAAAAGTGCACTGGAGAAGCCAAAAGTCTGGAAAAGCCAGGATCACGGACCATCTGAGGAAAGCGGCAAAGAAGGAGCAGAACTGCCCCAAGACAGAATCCGTGAGCGCCGCAATCACCGGAAGTGCCGTAGACGGAGAGTCGGCAGAGCCCTCTGGAGTTCACACAAGTGGCCACAGACTGCTGGGGATAATGGAAATGGAACTGTGGGATTTAATGTTTGCCCTGATGGATTTTGGACTTACTTTGGTTCTATTCCTTTACATTCCTTGTTTGTAACTTTTGCAATGGAAATGTTTTATCTTGTGCCATTGAATGTTGGAAGTATTTAACTTTATTTTCATTTGTACAAGGCCTAGAAGCTAAGTTTGACTTAAATCTCAGAGGAGATTTGGGACTTAGACTTTTCAGCAATGCTGAAATTTCAAGGGCTTTGGCAACTCTTGGAGGTGGACTAAACACATTTTGCATAAGGGCACGCATGCATCTTTAGGGGACCAGAGACAAAATATTTTGTTTTGTGTTTAGATGTCCCCCCAAAACCTCATGTAGATGACCTGGGACTTTCTTTATCAGAGGTGGTTGAATCTGGAATCTGACGCTGGGATTAAGGATATGTGATTACTAAACCACCATATGTGAGTGATTAGTTTGGCACGGCCCTAATCCCGGTAGTCTGAATAAAACAATAGGGGCAGAAAGATGCTGTTAAACTCTCTTGTTGCTGTTGCTACCTTGTCCATGCCTACTTTGAGAGGCCTGTTTGCCATAATTCTCTTGGAACCAGTTAGTTATGGAACGAAACCTCTAAACCAAATAAACCTCTTCACTTTTAACTTTTGGTATCATGTATTTTGCCTCAGCAATGAGAGTAAAGTAATTAACATGTTGGCTTATTTCATCTCAGTTAATAGATGGCTTGATCAAATAGTAAGCGTAAGAATTCTGACAAACTTGGAGAATGGATGTTTGTTTAGGTCAATACTCTTGCTTCATGAACTGTGTATATATTCAGTCATCACAATGAGCTATCACTGAAAGCTCTAAAAAGTTCACTGTCACTGGTTCAGGTCAATCACTCTCAGTAAGCACTTGATGTAATGGAGGCTCATGGTAACCATGAGCTGTTTGAGGCTGCTGCTCACAGAACACGGCAAAGTGTTTTAAGGTAAACACCTAAAAATTAGAATGTGACATACACTGGTGAGAGAAAATGAATGACTTGGTCTCATTCTTCAAACAGTTCAAAAGGTAGAGTAGTCAAAGAAACAAAGAACTTGTTTTTTGGAAGAGCAGAAATAATTATAAGTGTGAAATGCAAGAAAAATTGTTTATCTTTTAGTAGTCAGCACAGGGAGGGTACATATTTTAAAATTGCTTAAAAATCATTTGCATCATCAGTCAAAGCCTTAGCAGTTATACATACATATATATATATATATATTTAGTTTTCCTCTATAGAAAGTGTTTTCTATAGTTATTTCTTTGTTTTTAAAGTACAAAATATTTCCTCCTGAAGGCAGAGGTGATTTGATTTCTAACCTTCATTTCTGTTGAAACTATAAAGAAATGTAGAGAAGTTCAGATTTAAAATGAAAGATTGATTGCATAAGTTATATTCTTTCCTTGTGACACTATTAAAAAGAAAATTTAAAAATAAGACTAATAAAAACCTGGAACAATAGAAAGAAATGAGGAATTGATGACTAGTACAATAAGGGAGTTCAGTATTTATCGGGAAAGTAGAAAGCAAATGATGAGGAGATAATCAGGGTAGAAGGGCCGAGAACACCAAACCCAGAGTCCCAGAAAGGTTCACAATATGTAAGGCACATGTGGAGCTCCAAAAGGATGCTTTTAATTCAAAGTTTCTAGTATGAAAACTTACCCAGCACCTCCACCCTTAGCTCCACTGCCTTTCATTTTCCTGAGCAGCTAGAACCCTGACCCTGAAGTGGACAATGTTTCCTCTTGGAGACTGGAAAGACTACAGAGGCAAGACACACCTGCCTAGCATTTACAAGGATCTGCCTTAATAGCTGCTTTTCTCTGTAACATCCAAAGTGCAACCTCCCCTTTGATAAATCTCCCCTTTATACTATGACCTCTGAAAACTTTCAGTATTGTACTCTTGAAAGTGAATCCCATCAGAACTCTTCACCTTTCATAAAATCTAGCAAAATAGAGTGTCAAATTGAATGGAAAAAAAGAGAAACACAGGAAAAAGAACTTCATGAACTCTGGTACCTTCAGTGGTGACTGAGAAAATCCATGAAACAGACAAGAAAGTTATATAAAAAAAAAATAGCCAGGTGTGGTGGCTCACGCCTGTAATCCCAGCACTTGGGAGGCAGAGACAGGAGGATTGCTGAGTTTGAGGCTTCCCTGGGCTACATAGTGAGCTCAGTGCCAGCCTGAACTACAAAGTGAGACCTTGTCTCAAAGATAGATAGATAGATAGATAGATAGATAGATAGATAGATAGATAAACAAACAAATAAATAAATAAATGAAGCTTAGTTACTAAAACTGAACTTTTAAAAAGTGTATTTTCCAAAATAAAAAACTCTACATAAAGGTTAGAAGTTGAAGTAAAGAAATTTTTAGAAGGCACACACAAACAATTAATTGACAGATAATTAAGATGAAAGATGACGCTCTGTCCGGCAAAATGATAATAATAACAGTTTTAAAAGAAGATGAGAAACTATGTTAATGGATAGGGAATCATCGAGGGCATGCATACATATACAAATGAAACACTTTCTAAAACTAAAGCATGAAAAACTAGCCCCAGAACAATAGAGATCTACCTGAAATCCAAGAAATAAAAGGGCAAGAGGACCATTCCTGGTGAATCCAAAGGAAACATTGAGAATTTGAGCAATTGCCAAAAGCTGACTCCCTTTCCCAAAGTCAAAAGGCAAGTTAATTGCACTGGGAAATAGTTCCACCAGCCAAACACTGGCTACAAGGGGGTGGCGTAGTGCTTTCAAAAATCTAAAAGAAAATTATTTTAAACCCAGAATCTTGCAACCAGAATAAAATGTAAACAGAAAATCTACTCAGACATGAAAGGGTTCAGGAAACTCACCTTCCAAACATGATTAGTTAGAACGTTCTTTAAGATGTAACCCCTTCACAAAGAGAGAGGGAGAGAGAGAGAGAGAGAGAGAGAGAGAGAGAGAGAGAGAGAGAGAGAGAGAGAGAAAACCAAAAAGAGGAAATATGGAAACAAGTGAAGAATGGAAACAGGGAAGAACTGACTTGGTCACTGGCCATGAAGCAGATGTGTGGAGCTGGTGGTTCAGAGCAGAAGGAAGATGAGGAGCCCAAAGTTTAGGGGGAACTTGATAGAAAAATTAGCTGAATGTAGAATTTTCAAAATGAAAGCTAAGAATAAAATAAATTGATGAGAGTGGAAATTAAAGAGTAGGTATTTTTTAAGCACATATAGTGATCTTTTTCTGTCATGAACTGTATTTATATAATCACAATATACTGCTTTAAAATTTTAGCAGAATGCAAGGATCAGAAAGGGATTGAATTGGGATTACCAGTACAAGGTAATGTCATCAACTGTCACAATACATACAACAGAAACTAAATAGAAAGAGGAAGTTAACTATGGTAGGAACTTTGGGAAAATGCTAGAATCATAAAAAGTGAGAACCATAATGATTAATGGATATTGTGAAGTAGGCAGAAAATGCTCAAGAGAGAAGCAGAACTAGGTAGGGGATATGGGAAAAGAAAAGAAGGGAAAGGAAAAAAATATCAGACAATTTCAACCCCGAAATCTAAGACATTAGATTTTAATAAAATCTAAACCTATGACATACACATTAAAAAAAAGGGGGGGGGAACGTTAGAAACAAAATCTCCCAAAACTAGAAATATCTTAATGAAGGTACAGAAAGATACTACTTTTATTACTGGTAAATATTAATGCATATTAGTACAATAGGCTAAGGAGATTTTTTTTTTTTTTGAGACAGGGTCTCACTTTGTGGTTCAGGCTGGCCCTGAGCTCACTATGGAGCCCAGGCAAACTGCTGCGAACTAAGCAATCCTCTTGTCTCTGCCTCCCGAGTGCTGGGATTACAGGCGTGAGCCACCACGCCCGGCATTGTGGTATGTGGCGTTGATTGCTGGTGGGTGTGAGTCTCCACGCCCAGGATTATATGTGGTTTCCGGGGATCGAACTCAGGACCTTGCGCTTGCGAGGCAGGCACCGGAACCACTGAGCTAACCTCCGGCCCAGGCTAAGGAGATTTTTAACCAATACAGAAAGAAATATTCTTCTGTGGAGTCAAGAAGATACACTATATCACATATGTTTTCAAGATAATAATAATTAGACTGTGGGTGAAAGGAATTGACAGTACCATGTATAACATATATTTCATTTTATTTCATATCTTTATGGCAGGAGATAGCTTTGCTTATTGGAGTGAGAGGCCTCCTAAAGTTAGGTTCTCTAAAGTTAGGCTTCTACCCTTCTGCTCTCCTATCCTTTCACAGAAGCTGGGCGACCTAGGCATTATCTTTCTTGAAGATTACATTTCCAAAAGACTGACTCCCACATCCTTGAGAAAGTTATTCTGAGGCTATGAAGCTGGCAAATGTCCTAGTCTAGAGGCTTCAGAGGAATATATATCAATGCCCAGGAGAAAGAAAACTTCCAAAGTAAACAGAAGAAGTATAGCTATTAATTCTAATACATCAACTGTAAAATTCTTTGGATTAAGAAATGTCTGTAAGATTACTAAATCACATGCCTGCCTGTGTCTGGCTGCACTGGAAGTGTGGCCTGGGGTACTCTAGGGTCCCTTGCCCATTCCTTTCTGGCACCATCCCCCTGCTCTGCTTCCCTCCTGGAAAGAACTGAACAGTTCTGCCACTCCAAGTCCTTTCTCCATGACGTTTCTGACTTGACACTAGCCAAGGATGGACAAGATCCTCTTAAACCATGAGACAAAGTAAACCTCTCCTGTAAGTCTGGATGTCAGTAATGAGAAGTACAATGACTAGTACAAGAAATGACTCATGTGAACCTGTTTTTAAAAGGGCCTTGTAGAGAACTGGCTCAATGGACTCTATGCATCCAGGCAGCCAGAGGCTGCTGCAGCACTGATACGAGGGGCCCAGGCTAATGCCTCCAGTGATAGCAGATCTCAACATCATCCAAATGATGCTAATTTTACCCGTGTGAAGAATACAAAAGTTGTAGGGACACATAGATTGCAAAAGAAGGCTTGAAAGCTAGACAAGAATACCCTAAAAGACCGATCCATGAAGCTGTGAGAGTGGAGCTGAAAGTGCGGTTGAGACCACAGGAAGCTGGATATTCCAGACATGTGGGTCATCTGCTGGGGAAAACTGTGGATTCTAAGTAGAGCCACCCCTTGGCTTTTTGGGCTGCAAAGCAGGACAGCCACAAGGGTGGGACTTCAGGTCCTTTGGGATTCACATCTCACCACCATGTGCCCAGATGCCACATGTGAAGTTACAGGATGTAATATTCTCCCTGATGGTTTTCAGTGTTGTTTTTGCCATTCTACATTATGCCCACCCTAGTCTTCCCATATAGAATGTGAATCTTTACCCAGTATCATGGTACCATGGGATCATGTGATTTCTTTTGATATTTAAAGAAGTTCATAGCTAAAAGTTTGCCTAAGCCACAGGAGAGACTTGGAGTTTTAAAAAATACTGGAAGTGGCCAGGCGTGGTGGCTCACACCTGTAATCCCAGCACTCAGGAGGCAGAGACAGGCGGGTTGCTGAGTTCAAGGCTTGCCTGGGCTACATAGTGAGCTCAAGGCCAGCCTGAACTACAAAGCGAGACCCTGTCTCAAAAAAAAAATATTGGAAGTGTTGAGAATTTCAGGAAAGAATTATTGTTATGAATGGGATGGTTGTACTCTGTTAGGAAGCATTTTGAACTCGCTCATGTCCTTATTTGAAGATTAAATATGATATAAGGAGAAATATTGGGCTGTGGAATGTAACAAGAAGTGAATTGTGACGATTAACTTTATATGCCACCCTCACAGAATTGAGAAACACTCGCAAAATAGTAGATCCCACTCTTAGATGTGTCTGTGTAGGTTACAGAGGTGTGGCTTCAGTATTATTACTTCCTCTGTTAGTCTCTGGACTGTTCCCCTGCTGTTCTTCCCACCAGCCATGAATTAAGCAGCTTTATTCCATCACACTCTTCCACCATCATATTTCTGATCTAGAGCCAGCTGACCATGGACTGAATGCCCTAACATCCTGAACCAAATTACAACTCTTCTTCACTTTGAGATTTTGAGGTACTGTGCCACAGCAAAGTGGGAAAGCTGACTAATACAAGAAGAAATGAGGATAATTAAGCCCACTATTTTAGTATACATTGGTTCTTTCCAGAGATAATTATTTTAGTGGTTCCTTCCTGAAAATTGGACTGTCATGAACAGTGCTTTGAGATAGTAAAGTATGAAATAAAAGCACTCACATATTATCTTGACGATAAACATAGAATCTAATATAGCAGTAAAAATAATATGAATAAGAGGGGAAAAAAAGAAAGTGTTATGTAAACAAGCTCAGTTCTAGTTCTGTGTAGCTAATGGCCAAATAAATGAAGTGCACAAGAACCTCAGATATGGAGATATTTTGGGAACAATAAATGAAAACAGCTACAGGAAAAAAAATGTTCAGTACCAGAAAATAACACTTAAATGAAGACAGTGACTTATAAGGTTTTTGTATGATAAAAGAAATCAAGTTTTATATTTGGTACATTTCTGTGGCCCAATGAATGTATATTAAACATAAAAAATGGAGAATTAACGAGAAAATAATTCAATACTAACTGATTTTTTAAAGTGTAGTTATAACAGCTTTTGCTTTTCTATTTCAAAATACAAAACATATGTATGTATATAAGTATTTTTTCCATATGAACATGTGTATGTATATCAGAAAATACATGAGGTTAAATAAAATTTTTATTTAAAAATTTTCAAAAAATGAAAATAGTCCTGCATGTAAAATAACATAGTAAATATCTCTAAGGTAACACCCACAATTTACCAAATCCTCACAGTGTACTTTATTCAAGAGTTCTGGTTTGTGTTTTGAAACTGGTCCTCTTGGTTTTCCTCTGCCTCAGAGTTTTTGTGTTTCTGGTACAATTGACAATGCATTCCTGTATTGTACTGTTTGGGGGCTACAGAAGTGAAGGACAATTTCTATGCTTTTTTCCACCTCAAACACATATGCTACTACATAGGCCAGTAAGTAGATCTCTACTTGAGGTCTAGGCTGTCTTATTGCATTTAAGTCCTAAAGGAGAAAAAATAAAATGACTAGTGTCTGCTCACTGGCTCTTGAGGAACATGAGTTCACAGCTGTGCCCAACCAAAGCAGCCTTACTATAACCCTGCCCTATGGCTTAAGGATCAGATATGATTCATTTAGTCTTTTAAATTTAAAACTCGATACTAGTGATCACTAAAGAGGAACTCCTGAAGTCAACCCAAAGTCTCTATCTCAGTAATTGGTCATTTCTTCCTGCTAGTTGTTCAAGCCAAACTTTGCAGATATTCTTTTCTTTATATTTTGTGAAAAGCTATATTTTATAATAAAATACTAAAAGAATAACAATAGTTACCACATGGTGCAACATTGTCTTCAATGTAGTCACTTAGTAGAAGACATAAAAAGATTCTTAGAGAAACATAATAATATAAATTTCCTTTTCAATGAACTGAGATAAAATTTTTATAAATGAAATAAATTAGCATATGTAGTGAAATATTTTAAGGCAATATTATATGTAATTTGAGGAAGTATTGAAACTATTCCTTCTTTCTATTTATTTCTCTTCTACTTTGCTCTTTATTTACATATATATGTCTATGTACCTATGCATTCTTATATAGTCCTCTTTCTTTCTTATTCTACAACCATGTATCAGTAATCAACTCCTATGGGCACTAGAATCTCACCCCTCCTTGCTGATTGTGCTGCCATACCCAGGTTCTGCCTCCAACTCTTTCCCGGATTATTGTACTAACTTTCTAAACAAAGCTTGACTGCTTCCTTTCTTATACATTTTCAACACTGCAATTTACAAAAAAAAAAAATTCTTGCTCCACTCAGTGTGCACCACTTCATTCAGATTAAAAACTAAATCCACTCTGATGCCTGCCTTGCAAACAGAAGGTCCTGAGTTCAATCCCTGGAAACAAAAAACTAAATCCATTCCAACTGCTCAGACAGCTCTTCTTCCTCTCTGATGACACTCCCACCATCCAGTCAGCTCCCTCGGGTCAGCCACACCCCTTCTCGCTGTCTCCTCACTTCTCAGTCATTGCTTATGCATTTTCTTAACAGCAAAGTATTTCTTTATTTTCTTTCCAGTTTCTCTTCTAATGTGCTTTTCCCTGTGAAACTTCTTTCATCAGCCTCTAAGACAGAAGCAAACCCAGGTTCCTCCCTATGTAATTCCCACGTCACTCTGTTTCCCTCCAAGGTGAGGAGGATGCACATGCTATGCAGGGGGCCTGTGTATGCACCGTGCTCTTCACTCCACGAGAAGCCATGCTGTAAAGGGGGCAGACTCTTTTATTTACTGCTTTCCCCCAGCACTTGTCAAACTACTCATTTTGAATGGTACTTCACATAAGCCTTTTGCACCATCCCCAAAACTAGGCTTAGGTTAGCTCTCTCACTGTTACACAGGCTCTTCGAAATCTCCCTCTTTTTCCACAGGATCACCCTGATTATTGCATTAACCCAACGGTCATTAAGTAAAGTCTGGTCCTCTAAAGGCTAAACTGCAAGGGAACTTGGTCTCAGTCTCCTTGGGCAGCTTTCACTAAAGCTTTTGGCTACTTTGTAACAAGGATGACCTCTGCTTCACTGTCCCACAGCACCCCCCTTGTCTCTGCTTGAGAATTCATCAAAGTAGCCTTTGCCATCTGTCTCTTACCAACATTCTGTCCATGATCACTAAGATCCCCTTTAAGAAAACTGAGGCTTTCCTAACAGTTCTCTTATTGTTAAAGCGGTGCTTCCATTTCTTGGTACCAATTTTCGGTCTTGGCCCATTTGAACTGCTATAATAATATCCCACAAACTGAGGAGTTTATAAACAACATAAATGCATTTCTCACAGTTCTGAAGATGGAGAAGACCATGATGAAGGTACCAACATTTTCAATGCGGGTATGGGCTGGATTTTGGATTGACAGATGTAACCTCTCCCTGTGTCTTCACATGGTGAAATGCCAGGGAAGCTCTCTGGAGCCTTTTACTTATGAAGACACAGATCCCATTCAAGAGATCACCTCCCAGTGGTTCCAACTCTTACTGTCAGATAGCTGACTAGGTTTTCACATATGAATTTTGTGGGAACACAGGCATTCAGATCATAGCAAATGATGTTTCCTTCAGTGCAGAAGCATATTGCCCTATCTGCAATACCACAAACACTCATTTCAGATGGATGCACAGCTGAAGAAATGCTGTAATGATCTCTCCATTCCTCTCATGCCGGATAATTTATAGTTCTAGGGAGCCCATTATTCCCTCTTTAAAATTCAATGTGCTACTTAATTTTTCCACTGCTACTGGATGTCCACCTTGCCTGAGGGCAGTAGCAGCTACACTAATGCTAAGAAAGACTTGCGTCAGAAATCAGGAGTCTTGACTTCCCATCAGATCAGAGCTGTTCTTGAGAGCAAAGTTTACTTATGATTAATAGAGGATGGTTTGCCAAGTATTAGGCCATGCTCTTAGATACCTTTGAGAATATTATAAAAGTTTCATCACTCCTAATCTTTCATTACTCTTTGTTGCCGACCGGCCCAGACATCAGCCACTCTTGTGATCAAATGATGTCCTAAACCTATAGAAGCACCAGACAGACCATCAGTGACCTGCCCCTCAAGACCATGAAGAGATGTGGTTGACTAAGGAAAGTAGTTTTTCCATGAAGGACATCAAAATATAGGTTACAGAGCTGTGCAGTTGCTACAGTTATGGAGATTAACTGGCCCCAGAGATTTCTGCTCAAACAAAAGTGCTCATAGGTCTCACTTGGGTATGGATATTAGAAAAAGACAAGAAACTACATGACTCTACAGACCAAATGTGCCTTTCTGGTGTTACACATCAATGCAGTGATCTGGAAAAAAAGGAACTTGCTGACTAACAAGCAATCTTCTATAAAACATAAGCAGGAAATTCTACAACTTTTAGAGGTAGCAGGGATCCCTGCTTTGCAAGGGATCCCAAAGAGATATGTTTAATGTTTCCTTAAGAAATCAAAAGGCTGATAGGGATATGAGAAGAGGAGCCCTAGAGCTCCTGAAAAACTGCAGAGGCTGGGCTGTGCCTCTGTGAGCCACCCCTGCAGCTCAGGAACCTTCTATGTTCAGACGTGCAATCCGTACTTACTATGTGTCAGTTTTCTTTTAGAGGATTACCAAGTGCATATTTATTTGAAGCTGCTGTTAATTTCCTACTTGACTAACATAATTGTTACCTCAGTTGCTTTAGGAATAGCTTCAGTACTCACTTTTATAGTTTAAAAAATGATAGGCTGATAGAACTGTAGCAATATACAGGGAAACAGGCTGAGTTTTGTAATAAGTAGGCTGATTGAATTATTTTGATAACATACTTTAAAAAGTGAGAAATCACCTAACAGGCCTGGATCATTTGTGTTAAAGATAAATCCTCCATTTACTCAAATATCAGTCTTGTTTTCTGTCCAGATTTTTAAAATTTCATTTTATTATTACTCTAAACCATGTCAAATTCATGATGCAGTAAACTAAAATATAAATATTTAATTAATTGTGTTTGTCTGATTCAAGGCCATAAGAATAGATACCAGTAATAAATATTTCCAGATGAGCTATGTCTTTATAAAGCCACAGAAGGTTTTGGTTAAAAATAATTCCCCTACCCAAATACACAACAGTAAAAATATGTCCAAGAGCAAAAAGTCCTTCTGCAGGTGGGCCTGTCTGTGCTGAAACAGGTAGCTTGCCAAGCATAAAATGAATCATTAAATATTAATAACTATCAATTTCCTGCATAGCTATCCTGAACACACTTACCACAGCTCCTAAGCTTTTTGCCTTTGCCAGTGAGTCATGGTCAGCTTCTGGTGTTGGACTGGATCCCTCCACTGAGAACAAGGCTCTTTTCCCTTTAGAAAGATCTTATCGAGGACATCAAACTAGACGTTGCATAAGGCCTGGCTTCCTGTGAGGTGTGGACCTTCCAATGATCCCTTTCATTCATCTGCCACACCCACCCTGTGCCTACAAATGGACACGGCCTTTGCCAAAACAAAATGCTGAATTCTGTCATTGTGCATCATCACCAACAGTGTACTGTAGTCATTTCCTGCAGTTACTGTAAAATTTTACCATAAACATGATGCCTTAAAATATAAGAGAATTTTATTCTTGCTCACTCAGCTTTGGCAGCCAGAAGTACAAAATCAATTTCACTCAGCCAAAATCAAGGTGTCGGCTGGCCTTTGCTTCCTCGGAGGCTCTAGGCAAAAAGCTGTTTTTGCGTCTTCCAGCTTTGATGGATGTTGTCATTCTTTGTTTTGTGGCCATGTTTTCCTCTGCACCACATTTGTACCATCTTATCAGGATGTATAAAAAGTCCTTTGCTTCTGTCTTGCAAGATCCTTCTCGTTGTATCTAGGACCCATTCAGATAGTACAGAAAAAGCTTCTCTTCTTAATATCCTGTACTTAATCAGATCTATTGCCATGTAATCTAGTCATTCATTCATAAAGTTGTATTCACAGGTTCTGGTGATTAGCACATGAACATATCTTTCAGTTCACCATGTTTTCATTTGCTAAAACTTCATTTTTCTCTTGATGATACTGACAATGGAATTCAAAGTTTTAAACTTGCTAAGCAAGCATTCTACCACTGAGCTAAAACCCTGGTACCCTAAAACATTAACAGTAAAATATCTTTGTAGTATGTTCCTTAAGGATCTCTCTACAAAAAGTTTTCAAAATGATATAATGCATTCAAAATTATAGGCATATAAATATGTTTTAAGAAATTGGGCTAAAGAACGGATTCAATTTTTAGATTTTTCATCCATGCTGCCGTACATTGCCCTGATCTATGAATTTAAATATTCCAATGATTATTTAAGTACCTACTTCACTCTCTTCTTATATTCCTCTAATTTTCACAGGAAAAGATCTTAATTTCTAACAGTACCAGTCTCTGAGCTCAGTACATGATCTGAATTTTAAGCATCTGAAGAATCGCATACTGAGATCCACCCAGCCTCCAGAGCTGCTACAGCTGGCCTCAGAAATTGTTAACCAAAGAGAAAGCTAATTCAGCTAAGCATTGGGAAATATTTTCAAAAGTAAAAGCATTCCCACAAGCTACATTTCGGATGTCAGTTTGAAATAACTGGAGGCCCACCTCAAACTAACTTAAAATATAAAGGGAAATTACTGATTAATGTAGTTGGGAAAAAAATTACCCAGAGACAAGGCTGGAATAAGCCATAGATTAATCAATGCTCTGATTCCATTTTATCTGTAGCATCTTGATTTCACACGCTTGTGACTATTTCCTTTGCTCTCTCCAAGTGGTATGATGATATCCACAGATCAAGTCTTCACAGTGACCTATGACGGTGTCCAGAGATAAAGGGAAATGGTTCTTTGCAAGCGCTCTCTCACTGGCAGGAGCCTCTCAGTCCCCAGTGACGCAGGCAGAAGCAGGTGCTCATACCCGGAGGACCAGCGTTCGGCCAGGGTAATTGATCAGATGGACCTAAATCTGGCTTCCTGAACTATGACAAGGAGAATGAGGCTTCTTTTAGTGGCAAGTTGGACTGTGGAAATATGAAGAGTTCTTTAAAATAAATGTACATACAGGTACAAAGAGGAAAATTAGGATGACTTGGGGTAAAAGTTGAGCAATAAGCCAACAAGTTCCATCAAAAACAGCATCTGAATCACCTCGAGTATCTGAGCTTTCCCTTTGCACTAGTGTTGAGGGAACCACTGATTTTAAAAATGGCTTAAACATAGACAAACATTAATACCAGTGCTATTGCTTTAAGCTGTAAATTCTAACCGGTTATTTATATTAACGTGACACTTTCAATTAGAGAAAGCAGTGCAATAGATCTGTTAACAAAGATATTACAAAAAGTAAGTTATAAACAATGAAGCTGATGGATGTACATATCTATACTGCAATTTGTAGGATCATACACAAGACCTAGATAGCTGTGGAAATATAATTCTACTTCCTTGTCCTTTCAAAGACAATGAACATAAACAATTTCAAAGTAATTGTCATCTTATGTGAAGGGCCAAATTTTAAATCACATAAATATAAGAAGAAAGTTTATATTAAAATATTACTTATGAAATGTTTTACACTGCCTTTGTAAAAAAGCATTCCTACACATTCCCTATTGGATAATTTGCATGGTATATTCATAAATATTGAGAAGTGCTTAAAGAGTATGTACCCAGACAAATATAGAGGAAAGAATTTACCTCCCTTTTAATCTATAAGTACTTAATATTAAATATAAGCCAGAGTAGATTGAAGTCACAAAATATATATATCCAAATAAAAATGCAATTTATATGCATTTATATTCATATAAAATATATTATTTCTTGACTGTGGCAACATTTCAATTCAATCCCCAAAATTTAGGAGACAAATGCCACTTTTCCTTAGTGTAAAAATGAGTAAGTGTGCCTTCATTAACTTCTTCAATTCTGCCCTAGAAGAGTAGAAAAAAATCATTTCAGAACGGAATATAATTCTCCTACTTCTTTGTTTTTAATTTTCCAAATTAAAAGTGATTTCTAAATGATAAAAAAAAAACCATATATGAATTAGGAAAATACCCAGAAAAACAAGACTGAGCATATTCTTCTTAAAAGGATTAATCAAAAACTAAGGGAATGATACCCTATTCCTTTTAAGATGGGTTTCTAAGGGATAAATAGAAAAATATTTTCTAGTTACAAAATTTACTAGCATAATCTAAAGTAATGATCCCTTAACATGTTTCCTTGTATGAAAATTGTATACTGAATCTAATACAATGATGCCCTGAGACATCTGACTACAAAGCCATTTTCTCAATATTTGAACACAAGTAAGGTTACCCCCAAATGAGTATAAAATAATATATATTTGCTCCAGGGGAACTTTATAGTTCAAGAAAATTCCATTAATGTACTTTCAGGAAGGTTGGTTGTAATAGCGTTTTCCTCAGATCTAATAAAACAGGTTTTGTGATAAAGCAATGTGTATAGAAAAATGAAGTATTTGTGAAATAGCCTATGCCTCTTTAGAGCCTACTTCACAAGTTCCTTTGTATTTTTCATGCACTTTACTACTCTTCAGGTATTATTTTCTGTCCTGCCCTTAAGGCAGTTTGAGAATCAGCAACGCTTTCTTGTGCAGTCTGGGGGTGTCTGGTAGCCCACACAGATGACCTTGTCCCCTCTGATAAAGTATAACAGAGTAAGATAGTATGTCACTTAGCAGTGGACGATTAAAGCTTGTGGACTATGCAAGTAGCATGTGAATTGACAATATTGTGCTTTAAATACATAGATTTTTAAGATGATCAATATGGCAAAAGTCTTACAGATACATGGCTACGTTGATTATTTTATGGTTTTCACAGTAGAGTATCAAAGATTAGGACATCATCCAGGGGTGTGCTGCTGAGATTTAGGCTTCTCTGACCCGTTAGGACAGGCTGTAGACTTTCATTTCCAAAGCTTTTATCCAAAAGCTTTAGGTAGGAATGGTTAAATTAAGACTGAATAATATATATAAAACTGAAGAAAATTTCCACAAATGAAGTGTTTCTCTAAGGCTGGGAATAGAACCGGAATTCCCTGTTACGGACACCGAGGCTGCTGCGAAGCCGCCCCAGCAGAGGCGTATGTCCGTGTGTGTGTGCACACAGGGAACAAGCATCACACGCGCGTCCAGTAAGCTCCTGGGACGAACTGTGCCCGTTTGGATTGAGAATCTCGGGGCAGAAAGGAATGAACAGTTTTTCAGAAAAGAGGAACCGCTGTTAGGTAAAGAGCCAGGTACAGTGACCACCACCCCTGGCTAATTTAATGGGTGTGTGTAGATGCCCAACGCTCTGTCCGCCTACCCTTTTCCAAGAATTACCCAGGTCTGGAAGTTCATGTACGGATAATGGATACAAATCCTCACTAATGAATAACAGTGAACGTGTGTGGAGCATAACTTAGCCCGTGATAAGCAGGATTTTTAGAAACAGTAAAGTAACGTGACATTTCTTCCCCTGCATTTCGTGAGTCACTGTGGACCCACTCTCTTTCCAAATGGGGCTGACAGGACACTGAGCAACAATTTTCCAAAACCCGTTTTCTCAAGCGGAAAGAGGGAAAAATATGTCCACCACCTTTGCAAGATTGACTGAGAATCAGCTGAGTAGGCAAAAGCATGGGAGTTGAATTACCCAGAATGTCAATTATCTTACTTATAAAACAAAAGTAGGGTGTGTTCGCCTCAGCGTTACTGACACGTGACTGTCCTTTAAGGGATCACGCTTGAACTGAGCAGGATGTTTAGCCTCTCCCCACAGGAGGACAGCGGAACCCACTGCTCCGCCCTGACAACCGAAACATGTCTCCAAACTGTGCCCCGTGTCCACCAGGGGGCAGAATTACCCCAGTTGGAAACCACTGAAAGCGAACCCTGCGACGTCCCGTCAAATTTAACATTTCACCATCAACTGGAGAGTGGATAAAGAAGATGTGGTTTTTTTACAAAATGGAGTATTACTCTGCCGTAAAGAATGACAAGATCGATCCATTTAGGTGCAAATGGAGACATCTGGAGGATATACTAATAAGTGAAATCAATAGATCACAGATAGACAATTTCCGGATCTTCTCTTTGGCATGAACACCTGTAGATGCAAATGAGTTCTAGAAAGTAGGACAGTTTTTATAGAGTGGAATATTTCTATAGGAAACTTGGTGTGGGAA
>PVIC010024593.1:0-25904 GCA_004025085.1 Thryonomys swinderianus
AGGCTGGCCCTGAACTCACTATGGTGCCCAGGCAAGCCGCCGCGAACTCAGCAATCCTCCTGTCTCTGCCTCCCGAGTGCTGGGATTACAGGCGTGAGCCACCACGCCCAGCATTATATGTGGTTACCGGGGATTGAACTCAGGTCCTTGCGTTTGCAAGGCAGGCGCCGGAACCACTGAGCTAACCCTCCGGCCCTGGTTTTTTTTTTTTTGAGACAGGATGTCGCTTTGTAGTTCAGGCTGGCCCTGAGCTCACTTTGTAGCCAAAACAAACCTCAAACTCAGCAATCCTGCCTCTGCCTCCTGAGTGCTGGGATTACAGGCGTGAGCCACCACACCCAGCATTATGGCATGTGGTTACCAGGGATCGCACCAGGGACTTTGTGCTTGCTAGGCAGGCACTGGAACCACTGAGCTAAATCTCTGGTCCTCTGTTTTAATTTTTAAAGAGTTTCTCCTTTTTCTTAGATAAATTGTGTTTTAGAGAAGTAATACGGTGGCACACAACTATAATCTCTGATACTTGAAAGATTAAGGCAGAAGGATTGTAGGCTCAAGGGCATTTTGGCAACTTTGGATGATCTTTTCTCAAAATTTAAAAATAAAAAAGAATATAACAAGTAAAACGATGGAGCACTGTAAGAGAGCACTTGCCTAGCATGCACAAAACTCCAAGCTCATCCCCAGAACAACACAAATGAAACAGGAATCAGAGAGAATTCCTACACACTCCCCACACACATGTAGTTTCTTCCGTTAGCAACTTGCATTAGTCAGATATCTGTTTAACTGATGAATTGATAGTAATATATTATTTTTATTCAAAGTCCTCTTTTTTTTCAGTGCTGGGGACAGAACTCAGGGCCTTGCACATGTAAGACAAGCAGTCATCACTGAGGTCCACCCCGGCCATACAATCTGTTTTAATCAGAGTTCATGTTTTTGCACTGTATAGTTCTATGGGTTTTGGCAAATGCATTGTGACTGTGTCTGATATGGTATCATACAGAGTAATTTCACTGCCTTAAACATCCTGTACACCTCCTGTCATCCCTCTCCATACCCTAATCTCTGACCAGCACTCATCTTCTACTATCTTTATAGTCTTGCCTTTTCTAGAAGGTTATATAGCTGAAATCATACATTACAAGCTTTTACAGACTAGATTCTCTGACTCAGCATTCAAAGCATTTAAAGTTCCTTCATGTCTTTTCTGGTTTGTTTTTTTGGGGGGGGGTTTGTTTACAAAACAAGAAATGTAGGCCAAGCGTGGTAGCACACACCTTAGTCTCAGCACAGGAGGCTGAGCCAGGAGGATTGCTATGAGTTCGAGGCCAGCCTGAACACACATAGTGATACCCTGTGTTAAAAAACAAAACAGTAAACTTAAAAACAAAACAAATAAGAAACACCATTTACTCATCTTTTCAAGGTAAAATATGCTAGCTTATTTTTTCATTATTGTTGCAGATTACCCTTTTATTCTTGTCCGGGCATCACCCTATGTGCTTGTAAAAGGCCACTTTCCCATGGTAACAGGCACTGTCGTGTGCTTGATGTTTGTATTCTTAGCAGTTCTACCCCTGTGTGTGGTCCATTTTTGAATCCTGGTGTGTGTGTGTGTGTGTGTGTGTGTGTGTGTGTGTGTGTGTGTGCGCGCGCGCGCGCGCGCGCATGCGGAGGGGAGCTCTCTTGTCAGAGGAGCCCAGAAGGCTGCTATGTGCTGCAGGGTCTGTGTGCAGGGAGGGTCTGGCCAGTGAGGGCCAGCCAACAGCATGCACACCTCAGCGGACCTCTGATGTCTTTGAAAATGCTGAAACATTCACCATCGCTGGCCTAGACCCCGGTCCTCCTCCCCCGCAGGCTGCAGGCACCTGGACTCTGCAAACTTCCCAGCCACACTGAGATGGGTCAGACTCCTAGAGAGCCTGAGAACAAAGCGCCTTTGTGATTTTTGTTTTGAATCGGGCTTGTGACAAAGGGGAGGAGCTACTGCAGTGGGTGGGTGGGTGGGGGTGCCCCCTGTCTTGTTGATGCAGAGAAAACAAAATCGTGTCTCTTTTTTGGTGTTGTGGTGTTGCCAACCCCTCCCTCCTCCTTTCACTTCTCCCTCAGCTCTGCGAACAGCAGGATTTTCCAATGGCAGTTTAGGAAAGAGATCCAGCGGCAGTTTGGGAAAAAAACCCAGCAACGTCTTGGGAAACAGACCCAGCGCTCCGTTTAGAAGCAACGTGTATCAGCCAACCGAGATGGCCGTTGTGCTCAATGGTGGGACTGTAAGTATCAAGATGTGATGCTGGGCAGCAAGCCCAAGAGCACACTGGGTGGGCAGCAGCTGTGACAGGGGCACACGTCCCGTGGAGGCTGCTTCTGTGGGCTGCAAAGAGAGCGGCTCAAATTGGCATCCCTTGCAGCTAAATGCATGCCATGCTTCCATTTTTCTTCTCTTCCTCCTACCCCGTTTTTCTCCACGCACAGAAAACCTACCTATACGGTACTCAGTTAATGGTCCAGAAATTTCTTAGGAAGATACCTATTTCATGGGGCTCTTTACCCAGTGAAGCATTGGGCTTCCCACACTACAGTGCCCAACCCCCTCCCTGAGAGGTGACTTTTAAGGAAGAGACCACGGTGTGCAGTACCCTGGCAGATTTGGCTGAAGTCCCACCCCGTTTGAGTGCCTTGGTCTCCACTGTCCTGGTGCCTCAGCGGGGTGCAGGGCTGCCCCACCCAACTCCCCAGAGACATCTTAGCGATGAGAGCGATTACCTTGGACTCTTCAAACACAAAACCAGGCTTACTGTCTGATGCCAAACAGACCATCAGCAGAACCACCATCCTTTCTGTTTTGCCTCCGCGCAATGACATTATTTTGATTTTCCAGCAATTCTAAGACGCACTCTCATTCCCACATTTAATTTCCAAACATAGCTATGTGCTGCTTTCAGAAACAACACATGAGCCAGTTTACATGTGTAAATTGGATTTCCATTCTCTATTTTATGTGCCAGCTCCATACTCCACCTGAGCATTCTTCTTTCTTTATTATTTTTAATAAATGGAAGTCAGGGATGGTCTTTGATCTCTGGGGGGAACTTTTGGTTTCTCTGGCTTATGAATGATCTGCTAGGCCTCAGTTTGCATTGGTTTGGAAAAGCTCAAATAGAAAAAGAATTACAGATTTGAATTCTTAAAATCCCTTATGATCCCACTGTGCTGTTCATTGTCCAGACCCAAGAAAAGCCTGATTCACACTCATTCAGCCTGTGTGTTACAATAAATATGGTTAGAAAGGTCCCCACCTGTTGCTCTTAAGTTCTCCTGATTCATTCACAAGCCATGTGAGTTAAAATGCCCAGAGCTCAGAGTGCCTTCTGGGTAAGGAAACCTGTTTCACAGAGGGCGTGACTGCAGCACGAGGCAGCTGCCTTCCCAAGACCCACAGCAGCATGGCACGGTGTAGTTGCTCTCTTTGGGGGACTGTTTGGCCCATCTAGGTAAGAGCGAGGTGATGTATCCTTAGCACGCTGTGAACAAGTCAGTGTCTGCTGTTGACGTCGAGTTCTTAGTGTGTTATCCTTATGTGTTATTCCAGATCCCAACCGCTCCGCCAACTCACACTGGAAGACACCTCTGGTGAACAACTTTAAGTTCCAGAGAATAAGAATCTCTCTTACCAATTCCATTCCCTGGCCGTGTCTTTCTTGAGGGAGAAATCAGTAACAGTACCCAAGCAAGGCCGCCTCACAGCCAGGAGAGTTGGAAATCCCGGCCGAGGGGCTTTCGTGTAAATGTGAACACTGATGAACTGAAAAGCTAACACCGACTGCCCTCCCCTGCCCTCCTGCCACACACACACAGACACCTAATGCCACACCAACCTTGGTCCCTGCAAACTAAAACAGAGCTCATCGCAAATAGTATTAGGCTCACTGGAAAATGTGGCTGGGAAGACTGTCTCATCCCCTGGGGGTGGAACAGCTCATGGGCCAGGCTGATGTTGGCTGTATAGGGGGCTCGGGGGTCACCCATCACCTTGCCCAGCAAGTGATTGATCGTGGAGGCCTCTTAGAGATGACCATGTTATTGAGACTCTTCCCTGGCTTGCCTGGTGGTTTGCACATTTCAAGGGAGTTAAGATGCTGTGAGCGCGATTCTAAGGTCAGTCATGGGGGCAGCTTTATAGCCAGAAGTGGTGTAGGAAACTGGCATGTGCCAAAGAGCAGAGCCCCTCTGGGCCTTGAAGTGACCATCATCTCTTGCTCTAGCACCTATGACAAGAAAGCAATCCTGGCCCCTTCTCTGTGGAGCCCTAGGAATACCCAAGCATGGTTGAGCCACAGTCCCTTCCTCCTGCTCCCTGTTCTTACGGGGGTCCCTTTCCCAGCTGTATCCCCTTATTTGTTCCAAAAGCTCAAATGGAGCCATGGGCTTGAAGCCCCTCCAAGAGGCAGACCGGAAGGCCAGCACCATAGAGGATTTCCCACGATGATGTCGTAATGTTGCATGGCAGGGCTGCCTGGGTTCCCTGTAAGACAGAAGGATGACGTCTTGCTGCCTGCTAGCAGTGACTTCTTGGGTCTTTTCTGTGGATCAGGGGAAATTTCCCAGGGGAAGTGAATCCCGTGAGGATGTCTTGCTGCTTTGGGAGAAAGTGGGGGACATTTTTCTCTTGCTTTTGTGCGGGTTTCATGAAAATGGGTCTCTTCGAAGCCCATTATTTCTGTCATGGTTTCCATCTGTCCTAAGCAAGTCATTCCTTGGTTACTTGGCATTTCCAACACCCAGGCCATAAAAAGCCCCCATGTTCTCTGCACTGTTTGGCCAGCATAACTGCTAACAGCGAGTCAAAGCAAAGAGTTTTAACCTGACACATGGAATGTATCAACAAGGGCAGGGCCTTTTGCATAGACTCTAATCACTACATCGCTTTTTCTATAAAACTACCCATAAGCCATTAACCTTTATAGAAAATGAAAAGGTTAGTGTTGGGGTGGGGAAGTGGGGAGGCTGGAGCAACCCACCTCTTCGTGAGCCAGTACTTCTGAGCTGAGTATGTTTTAATAAACCTGATTTGTCTTGAGGCCCTAGTCTCTGCTGTGTCCCCTCCCCTCCCTTTACCTGTCCCTGCAGAGCACCGGGGAAGTGAGGCCAGTCTGGCCACCCCTGTGTGCAAATTTCCCTTACAGCTCCTACATTTCCTATGTTACCAAGCATGGGAACAAGACAGCATGGCACGAAAATGTCCCCCTTCCTGAGCTTCCCAGAAGCATTGACCCCGCCCACAGCATGTGCTTTGCTTCTAGAGAATATCTGATCTAGTCCTCCCTGCTCGAGGACCACCATTGGATGGGCTGAAATCCTGGAGTCTTGGGAGGGGGGGAGGGAAGGAGCCAAGGCCTGGGGTGGGGCTGGGGCGCTGCATGCAGACCCAGCATCCTGCAAATAGAGAAGTCCCTGAACCCCTTGGTCCAGTCCGCGGAAAAACGACAGCACTGCACATTCTCATGCCAGGAAATGATTGCTCACCCCTGCTCTCTGGAGTCCTTTGGAGCTTTCTGACACCATCAGTGACTCGGTCCACAAGCACCCCCCTTGCAGAAGGGAGGCGTTCACACGATTGATTGATCGGGTCTCTAAGCTCTTTGTTGTCCACTCGCATAAGGTGAGCACTGTAAATGGCTACCTGTGAAAAGGAGCATTTCTGCACCATAAAAACACAACCATCTTTGAGCCACGGGAAACCTCACTTAATGATGAGTCCATTTCTCTTTCTTTTTTTCTTTTTAAATCTTCGATAGGTTAGCACTGCTGGGTTTTGTTTTAGTTTGGCTTTAAGGTCAGGGTGGGCTCTATGCTCTCACGATGGGGGACAAGGCGGGAAAGAGGGGATTCTATTTTTCTAATGGGTTTACTTGAAGCAGCAGGAGGAGGCTTTCCCCATGGTGCCCAGCTTACCATGGAAGAAGGTTTAAATTGCACGGCACCTCTATTTCAGATCTGTGTATGTAAACAAGGCTTTTTTGGGGGAAATGACCTGGAAGACAGCATCTGTGAATAATCCTTCGTTGTAAGCACAAACTTTTCCATGTCTTGTTAGTAACATCGCTTTGGGACTATAACAGCCACTCTTGTAACCTCTTTTAATAGAAGATGGTTCCAGCCTGGATTTCTCCCCTGGAGACTGAGGGTGGGGTGAGGAACTGAGTTCCAAGAGCTTAGAAAGTGGGGAGCCCTGTCCTCCTCTAGTGTTCCCAGGATTAGGAGCCAGCTGTCAGAAGCTAGATGTCAAGTGGTGTTTTGTTTAGCATAGACATATGGGGTCAGGGTCCCTGAGTGAGTCCAGGCTAGGGGTGGTCTTTTGGGTTGCCACAGGCTAGTTGAACACCTCTGGCTGAACCCTAAACTAAAAGAGGGCATAGTGGCTTTTATAATCCAAGGGTACAGTGACTATACCAGCTTCGGGGAGTTCTCAGCAGGTGCTTTTTATTAATTGATACAGAGCTAAGGCTCGTTTTTGATAGATAATATATATTTATTAAATGTATTAATGTGTGTTTTATAATGTACCTTTATCTTCCCCTGGCTGACTTGCATACTTATAAAAAACCATTCAGAAATTTCAAGACAATCAATGTGTACTATATATGACTGTACATAAATATCACAAATTTAAAAGGTTGTTAAGCATGAGCAGATAGGCTTTATTTTCAAAATGCTGTTCTTAACACAAAAAATAAAGGCTTTACTATTTACTTAAGACGTGTGGTAGCTTGTCAAAACAACCCCATACCACTCTTAGGCTTTCGGCTGAGCCTGTGGCACTGTGAGTGGGAGAAACCCGCTTAACAGCCAGCCACAGATCCAATGAGAGTCTTAAGTTAATTCACCCACAAAAGCAGAACTTTCTGTAATAGCAAGGGACCTAAAACAACAAAGTTCTTAGTGAATGAGGTCTGGGTTGGTTTAAATGCCTCATCTTCAGCTGAGGTATGTGTAGCTCAGCGGGAGAATTCTTGCCTAGCACATACCATAAGGCCCTGGATCCCATCCCTGCAAAAGCAAACAAACTCAGAGATTTGAGACCTAAAATATGGATCCTGCAAAAGTGGGGAAAGTGATAATAAGAGCACTTCATCTCTTGGAATTAGAATTCCATTATGGATAAGTAAGAATAATTGGCTGAAAAGATAACATCTAAAGCACTGAAGAAATACAAAGATGAAAAAATAATTTGAGGATAGTGAAGGAATTTAAGAGTGGTATCTTTCTAAAAACCATTTACACTAAAACATGTTTGCAGCAAAACCTATCTTGTGAATAAAAGATTCTGTTTTCACAAAATGAAGTCTTTTTGTTAAAAAAGTGATAGAGAAAGCACAATGTGGATGTTCTCCTTGTATGCACAGGGTAATTAGTGCCCTGTGGACAAAAGATGTCAGGAGAGGCTAAGGTGATGGGATCTTGGCTTGAGGGGCCTCCTGGTCTTCCATTTTGCATTTCACTGCAGAGAGATAAAAAGAAAAGTTAGGATCAATTTACATACTCAGACACACTTGTGACTTAGAAACAGGAAACACTGATGTGTAGAGGAGCTCAGCTGCACAAGAATCCATGGAGTGTCCTGGCGCTGACCCTGCGGACCTCCAGAAGGAACACAGGGCTATTGTGCTCCAAGGTGCAGCTGAAGGTACAAAGCCATTGCGGCGCCGCCCGGGGCCATCCTTCTTTCAGTTCAGAGAAAGGCTGAGAGTGTGTTTTGCAGGTCAAGGTACTGACGGAAAGAAGTTTCACTAAAGATGATGAGAGATCCTGGCTTTTGACTCTCAACCCAATATTTCACCACACACTTGTTCCCCTCCACCTACCTGATATGAAAAACTCAGTGTATCGCTGGGGTCAGTGACCAGAAGAGAATCTTTTCTCTGTCCTGGTCTGTACAAGAATGTGATCCCAGTGAGTTCTGAATCTGCCCCACAGAAAAGTCAGCTCAACACAGAGCATGGCTCTGTCTGTAAAGAGAGTTAAATCACCACAGGCAAAAACACCTCCCAGAGAAATATGAAAGCCCAGCACCTTGCACGGAGAAGAGAGAACACTCTCTTTTGAGAAAAGACTTTTGGAAAGTACACTCTCTTTTTAAAAAATTAAATGTAACTGTGTGTGTGGTACTGAGAGTCAGACCCAGAAGCTTTTACATTCAGCTACATCTCCATGCCCCGCCCCACCTCACTCCTGTTCCTCTTCTGAGACAAGGTCCCTCTAAAATCACTAAATTGACCAAGCTGGGCTCAACCTTACAGTCTCCCAGCCTGTGCTTCCCAAACTGCTAGGATTAAAGACAGGCACCAGCAAGGCCAACTGTTTTTTTTTTTTTTCATTTTTCGTGGCACTGGTATGGAACCCAGGGCATAACAGAAGATAGACAAGGGCACTTATCACTGAGCTTCACCCCATCCAAAGGCCCTGGGCTTTTAATGTCTATGTTACCAGAAGCCAAGTACTTGCCTCCTGTGTGAATGGCTGAAAGGTTATTGTAGCAGGGCCCCAGGCTGCACACACTCACAGCTAGCAGAAAAGGTGTTCGATGCTACTACCATATAGGGCCTGGGTTAAAGTGAGCTTGGTTTAAGGTGTCTGTCAGCCAGACAGGAGCACAGTGGTGGGCTCTGTGCCTGGCAGACCTTTCCTGGTACCAGTGGGATGAATGCCTTTAGCTGCTCAGCCCAGCTCAGCAGTCTTCAGGGAACGGACGTAGATGGCCCAAGGCATCCAGGGGAATCAGTTCCTTTGGCTAGAGGTTTTTATCAGCCCTCCATTCCTACCTGACGCCTCCAGCAAGCAGGAATTCCCCAGGCATGGAACAAGAAGGCGTTTGAAATGGTGAGAGCTCTCAGAATCTCCATTATTTTCTCTTTATTCATTATAAAAACATACCATATGTTTCTACGGTTTTGTTCACCGCTTAATAATTGTACAGGTAAGCATACCTAACCTAAAAATCTGGAACTCAAAATACGCCAAAACCCAAAACTTTCTGGCACTGACATGTGACACAAGTGGAAAATTCCACACTGGGAAACTATGTTAAATGTACAAGATCATTAAAAATACTGTATGCAATCACCTTCCAGCTATGTGTATGAAGTATATATTAAACATGGATGAATTTAATGTTTAGATATGGGTCCTAACCTCAAGATCTCATTATGTAAATGTGAAACTTCCAAAATCTGAGATCCAAAACACTTCCTGTTCCTTTCAACCAATGGATATGCCATCTGTATAAACTCGACCCAGAATAGTCTTCTTAATAGTAGAAGCCAGTGATCACAGGGATTTTTTTTTCATGAACACGATGTCACCCCCTCCATATGCACAGAAAGCCTACTGGCAACCACAATGAAGACAATGTCTCCATCTAGCCCCACCAGCGATGGCACTGACCCTTCACATCCCTGCACCTTATAACGTTCTCCCAGCGTCCCCCCACTGGTCCCTGATGTGTTGGGTTGAGCACATGATGGCTGACTGGGAGTTGGAGAAAGTCCTGATTTGTAGCATCTGCCATATCCATGGCCCATTTCAGGCTCCCAGCCTAACTGCACACTACAGAGTTTTGGAAGAGGTGCACACATCTGAAGAGCTGGGCTGCTCTGGAACCCTGCAGGTGAATCTGTGCAGGCAGAACTTCAGACCTGTGAGCTGGTTGTCGAGTATGGCTAGGGAGCTGGGGAAATAGTTAAAAATGCACGTTCAAGGCCTCGCTCATCTCAGATACATAGAGTCAGAAACTAGGAGTAGAGCCCAGAAATATGCAATTTACCACATGTGCATTGGTCAGCTTTCCCACTGCTGGTACAAAGTACCTGACACCTGCACCTTAAAGGAGGACAGATTTCATTTGGCTCAGCCCCCGGTCAACTGGATATAAGGCAGAGCCATGGTGGAAAAGTGTGGTGGAGCAAAGCTATCCTCCTATTTCACGGTGGTCCTCGAAGCAGAGCACAGAATGCCAGTGTGAGTTATTCTCCAAAGGCAGCCCTAAGGATCCATCCAGGTATGAACACCAGTGGATGAATCCACTGCAGAGAACAGCAGCCTCAGGACACAATCACCTCTCCAGGTATCTAATCCAGTCAAAAAGTGAGCTGAACTGGTGTAAAGCCTTCTCTAGTGATGTGACAATCACCTTTCTTTAAAGGGCTTCCAAACACATTTTGTTTCTCATCCCCAGCTCAATGTTTGCAGTCTTTAGTCATAGCTCCTATATGTTGCAAACATTGAGCTGGGGATGAGAAACAAAATGTGTTTGGAAGCCCTTTAAAGAAAGGTGATTGTCACATCACTAGAGAAGTCTAGAATTCCTTCAACTTCTAATGAGCATCATGCTGGCTGCACATAAGATTCAAAATGTAACCTATTTTAAAGACATTCTCTCTGGCCTATAGCTAGCAGACAGACGCTGGAGGCGTGAGTAGGCAGAGTAGAGGTTTGCTTCTGGGAGGAGTTCACAGCCCGATTTCCTTTGGTTTTCCTCAGCGGTGCCTGCAGGAAGTGCCTTTGTCCCACGCTTAAATAAATTCCTGCTCCTGCCTTTACTTCCTTCCCTTTCTCTTATGTTTTGCCCTTGCCTGGAAAAGGCCCTTATTCCCTCTTTCAAAACAACACACAGGCATCTTGAAGGAGGAATGGGAACAGGACTGAGATAGTGCTGCTCTTTATAAATGTCAAGAGACAGTGTCTAGAGCCTATGTGCTGCAGACAAAAGTGGGATGTACAGCTTCACAGTGGAATCCCCTGGGGACTTGGGACAGTCCCCATGCCCAAGCCCCACTCTACTCAGAGAGGCCAGAGTTGAGAGGGGCAAGCACACTGACTTACAGGTGATCCTGTGTTACAGCAAATCAAAACACTGAGAGATGCATCCAAAAGTAAAGAAAACTTTAGGAAAGCAATAGAGAGATTACAGCAAGAGTGAGGGTCATGGTTTCACGGTGGGGAGCAGCTTTAAAAGCACTGACCGGGCCAGGGATTTAGCTCAGTAGTTCCAGTGCCTGCCTCACAAGTGCAAGGTCCTAAGTTTACACACACACACACATACACAGACTGAAAGTGTTATGCTTCAGAGGTGGGTATGATGTGGGTATTTGTCTTGTGTGCCTTATGGTCACTATTGCACGGTTCACTGCACCTCACAAAAGTAAAAAGAAGGAAAAGATACCAGTATACTGCTTGAAATTACCAGGTCAACCAATGAAGGAATGGAAAAAATTGCATTAGCTGTGTAGGGATGAGAAGTAAGTGAGACATTCCTTGTTTATTACAGCAAGGCTCAGTAATATCTAAAATCTTACCAACTATACAAGTCTATCAGGGATACAGAGTGGTCACCTAAGAAATGCTAAAAGTCCAAAGTCATTGCCTCTGGGAATACACAAGCGTGACAAGGGCCAAGGGTGCTCCCAGCTTTTATTTACTTTTGTATCTACTGAACCATGAAAATTATGTGCAAAAGCTACTTTGCTAAAAATTAAGAAATAGTTTGTAATGCCAGCACTTCGGGCTTGTGTCTGGATGTCTCTCCAAAGCTTCATGTAGTCACAGTGGCTTTTTCAGAGGTAGCTGGATCTAAAGCATGACTCTGGGATCAAGGGTGTGTGGTTACTAGATTGGTCCACTGATTGCTCTGGTACCACTCCAATGCAAGTAGCCTAGACAGAGTCTATAAAAAGGACAGAAACAAGCTGGCCGTTGCTTGCTCTGCTACCTTCTGCCCGCCATGGACTGTTCCTCCCCTGCGATGCCCCTCTGCCATGTGCCTCCCTGCCTTGGAGCCAACATGAACTGGAACCTTTACAAATTTTGAGCCAAAAAACTCTCCCTCCCTTAACTCTGGATGTCATGTAATTTGTCCCAGCAGTAAGAGAAAAGTAAGACAGAGGTTAATGCAGGAAGATTTTCAGTTCAAGGGCAATTTGGGCAACTTGGTGAGATGAGGAAAAATAAAAGAGGAAAAGGGAAAATCCTTTCTGAGGGATCCTCTCGGTCGGCCTAAAGCAAAGCCTTTCACAGGTACTCGGTCAGAGAGGGAAGGGGCCGGCTGTAGCTCAGTAGTGGAGCCCTGAGTTCAATTCCCTGTGGAGAGGGGAGGGCAAGAAGGTAACAGGCATCAGAAAATCCAAGCCGGGCTGCAGAGCGAATCTGGTTGCTACCTTAGTGGAGAGACATCACTGCAGTTGGCTCCCAACACCGACAGACAGATGCCTCAGTGCCCCTGTGCTGTCCTTGTCCCTTGGCAGGCTGCTGCCCAGCCAGTTCTAGAAGGGCCAGGAAAGTGGAAAATCCCTGAGAGATGCGCCAGCCCTTCAGCTTCAGTTAAAGGCAAAGTGACAAGCAAGGCCTTGAATATCGATGAGCTTCATGCACATCTCTCCTACCCGGTCAGTGGTGACAGGGCAAAACCTCTCAGGCAGCAGGCAGCGTGGGACGGGCAGATAAGATGCTTAAGGCTCAAATGAGGGACAACAGGGTAATGCAGCCTCACACTGTGTTGGCCAGATAGCACCTGAGGCAAGAAACAGATTCCTGGGTCCCAGTCCTACTCCCAGAATCAACCCCAGGAGGGAGGCCCAGGAGTCAGTATCTCCAAATACCTGTTTCAAGTTGTCTCTCTAAGCTGGTGAGTATGGGGAAGGGCTCTGTGTCACTCGGCTTGCTGACTCAACTCTGAGGACGGCACCTGCCCCTAAGGCACTGGGAGAAGCAAACAAAATGAAGACCGAAGGTGTTTTGCCCCGCATCTGATCAGAGCTAACCACTGACAAACACCGGCTGCTATTGCTCTCTGGACGTGCTCTTTGCCTTAAGAAGCTCAGAGTCTAGAGGGGGAGACAGGCAGATCAATGGGACCATGAGAGCCTGAAGGTTCTCACAGAGCAGACCACAGGGAGAACTCTTCTCCCGGCGTTCTTCCAGCACGCGGCCCAGGCCGTCGGGGTCTGCACTCACGGAGCACTGGCTCACACATTTAAGTTGGCAACATGTGCAGGAAACTGGAATGTTAAATTTTTAAAAATCCAATTAGTGTATGCTTTCTCGAGTTCCAGATAAATCATAAAGGCAAACCCACCTATGATATTTATTAGGCTCTTGACACTTATTAGGTCAGAATGAAGTAACTGCTGTTTTCTTCCCCAGCTGTACAGATAGGAGGACTGAGGTACAGACGGGTTATACAATTAGCCTGAGATCACACTACTGTCAGCCATCTGGCTCCTGAATTCACTCCCTGCCCGCTCTGGCTTCAAACTCCTGGCATCAGGTGATTCTCCTGCCTCTGTCTCCTGAGTAGTAGGGACTAGAGGCACAATTTGTATTTAAGCACTTAAACTCTATAGGATCAAGATCTCACAGCTACTTCCCACTTGGAGGTGGAGGACACAGATTTTTGTAGTCTAGGATACAGTGATCCTGCACACAAGATCATCAGCCGCAGCCACTGTGGGAGCTCCCTGTGCTTCCACAAACACTGGGGAGGGGCTAGGTATCGGATCATTGAGAAACTTGATGGACCAGAATGAAGCCATTAAAAATGTAATTTTTTTAAAAGAATCATATCACAGTGATATAGGTGCACCTATGCTCATAGCACTCAGTTTGTGATGGCTAAATCTTGGAAACAACCCAAATGCCCATCAACTGGAGACTGGATAAAGAAGTTGTGGTTTGTCTATAAAATGGAGTATTACTCTGCCTGAGTCATTTATACTCAAATGGATGTACCTTCAGGACACGCTCCTAAGTGAAATAAATAGGTCACATATGTGTAAATATTGTTCTCTGGTATGAGAAACTGAAGACGTTAAGGAGTTCTAGAATGCAAGAGGGATACTGTGAAATAGAAAATATTCAAAGGGAAATGTGGAGGAGTGAGTAATGACGGGTAAAGAAAAAATGTGATGGTAATAAAAAAAGGGAAACAAAGCTTATGTAGTTAGGGGTTGTGGGGTTGTGGGGTGTGTAGGGGAATGGAAAAAATGAGAATTAAATCATGTCTTATACTGGTACAAATTCCCAATACTGAATGTGATCACAATGTGTATATACAATGTACCAATAAAGACAAAAATAAAAATAAAATTTTAAAAAAATGTAATATTTCAACAAAATTTGAAAAACAAGAAATAAAAATGGGAAAATACAACTGACACATTTCCTATAATTTCTAATGATGTCAATTTGAAATTGCTCCGTATTACATTAAAAGTGTCCCCAAGGGGTACAAGGATGTCACACGGGCACTGTATTCTGCCTATTAATGTTGGAAACCAGTGTGATGGTGTCACTAAAGCTAAGGTAGAAATTAGGTTGGTTTGTTGGTTGACAGGTTGATTGATTGCGGTACTGGGAATTGAACCCAGGAACCTCAACACTGACGTACATCCTCTAGCCCTTTTTAATTTTTTGCATTAGGATAGTTAAGATAGCGTGTCCCCAAATCACTAGGTTGTTCAGCCTGGGTTCAGATTTGTAATCCTCCTGCCTCAGCATTCTAGAGGGCTGGAATTACAGTTGTGAGTCACCATGTCTGGCTGAAACTAGATTCTTTTATTTAGTCATTCTATCTTTTTCTTTATCTGTCCTACATTTCTAGAGAAAACAAAGGTTATTTTCTTCTTTTAGAACAAGTGGCTCCTATTTTACATTCATTCCTGGGTGAGGTCTTTGTAGTATATCCTTTAAATGGGACTGCTCTGTATGAAATTATATTCATTACCTCTGAATAACATCCATTATTTCAACCAAGTTATAGCCCAGCAACTCAACTATGTTTGTGTATATATATATGGATATATATATACATGTATATATATATATCCATATCCATATAGATGGATATATATGTATATGTATGGATATATATATATATCCATACATACATATACATATATATTTTTAAATATAAAATGTATTAAAATATATATATATTTTTTTGGGGCGGTAGTGGAGATCAAACTTCGGCCCTTGTGTGTCCAAGGTTGGCGCAGTACCACTTGAGCTAAATCACCAGCCCAGCTATGTATATATTTTTTAATTGAATTCTTTATTGGTACATTTTATATACAGCTCACAACCACACTCAACACTGGGGAATTTGTACCAGTATATGACATGAGTTAATTCTCATTTTTACCTGTGTCCCTACCTACCCCCACCCCCTATATACATATGCTTTCTTTTTCTTTTCAAATCATATATATTCTTTCCCCTCATTACTTTCCCCTACCACATTCCCTTTGAATATTTCTTATTTCACAATATTTCCTATTTCTATCATACATTCTAGAACTCATTTACCTCTACAGGTTCTCATACCAAAGAAAAGATACAGTATTTATGTATCTGTGATCTATTTATTTCACTTATTAGTGTGTCCTCAAGGTGTGTCCCTTTGCACATAAATGAATGAAACTTGTTGTTCTTTATGGCACAATAATACTCCATTTTATTTTTTAAAAACTAGAAATAGGGCCAGAAATCTAGCTCAGTGGTTCCAGCGCCTGCCTAGCAAGCTCAAGATCCCTGGTTCCATCCCCAGTAATCACATACAACAATAAGTGCATAAGGAGTCATGCCCCCCAGCAATCAGTACCACATACCACAGTGAGGGGCATGGTGGCTCATTACTGTAATCCTAGCACTTGGAAGGCAGAGGCAGGAGGATTGCTGTGAGTTTGAGGGCTGCCTGGGGCACATAGTGAGCTTAGGCCCACCCTTAACTACAAAGCAAGACCCTGTATCAAAAAAAAAATAAAAACAAGAACAAAAAACTAAAAATAGATAAAAGCGACAGGTGAATTTTCACTTTCCCCCAATGTTCAATAATATGCATTGCATGTACTGCTATAAAATTTGGCAATTCTTTCTAAAGGAATCAGAGAAAAGAAAGACCCACAGGGAATCAATGCCTAAGTAGCATTATTGGAATCAGTCAGCATCAAGAAGATGAAGAAAATGGGAAAGATAAGCTATGAAGTTCCTGGTGGTCTGAAGCTGCAGGAATAACCCAGATACGGAGCTCCCAGTCTCCCTAGATCAGTGCTAGAAGACCCTGAAGACAGGTTCTCCCCATCTGACACTGTCTTAGAAGAGGTGAGCATTCAGAAAAATAGTGATGAAATGTTTGCAAGGAAAGGTTTCTAAATAGCATATCGATAGAGAAATAATGTTCTTCCATTCCTAGTTTGCTTGTTAACTTTGGGGTCTAGTGGACTCTGTGCTCAAATCTTGACATTTAATAACTGGCAGGCATTCCACCCTAGCCATCAACTTCAATTTCTTCATGTGAACCAGAGGTATAATAATTCCAATTTGTGAGGTATGATGATACACAACCTGTAATCCTAGCTACTTGAAAGGCTGAGGCAGAAAGATCACAAATTCAATGCCAGCCTGAGGCACTTAGCAAGACTCTGTACCAAAGAGAGAGACAGAGATAAAGACAGAGAAGGGGAGAGAGAGTAAAGAAAGAAGAGAGAGAAGGAAGGAGACAAAGAGGAGGAAGAGAGAACAAGAAAGCTGGGACAAGGATACAGCTCCTTGGTTCTGTACCTACCTAAGATGTTCAAGGTCAACAACACTTCTAAAACAGAAAGAAAAGATAAGCTTCAGATCACAGAGCCCTTATGAAGGCTGAAGGCAATGACACATGCAAGCTCTGGGTATGGTGGACCAGTGCTACTGATGTTTGGTGCACATGATAGGTGCTCAGCCAAGGTGACTGCTTTCCCGCTAAATGAGCTGTAGAACTATAAGCTCAACTGTTGCACATGCTGAGCTTTGCTTGGCATCTTTTAAAATTCATAAGATGTCATTCACCTAGAAGTCATCTTGCAAGGTCCATTCTCAAACACAGCCAAGAACTCGAAAGTGTGCAGAAGAGGCAGATGTGGATGTCTGGGAACGCATTCCTGCAACTGGGGTTTCTCGTGGGAGAGCTTCTGAGGCCTCTCAACACATAGGCTCATGCCTTAAACATCATGCATCAGAAAACCCAGCAGCGAAATGACTTTGGCAGCACAATGGAGTCCCAGTGGCTGACAGCACGTGAGAAGGTGTGCGACGTCCACGGTCATCAGGGACGTAAAGACAGTGAGGTACCCTCTTCGAACCCCACAGAATGGTTACAAGGTAAAAAAAAAAACGCCGGGTGTGGGCCACATGCCTGTCCTCCCAGCACTGGGGTGGGGCAGGGAGGATTACATTTGAAGGCCATTGTAGGCCATTTAGTGAGATCCTGTCTCAGGATAAAAAATAAAAAGGACTGGGGTTGTCAGTGGGGGACACTATCAGGGGTTTTTCAATCCACTGTACTGGGTGGGGGAAGGCAAAACAAGTCAAAACAAAAATTCATGTTAGTCAGTGCTGTTAAGGACGAGGAGATACAACCAGAAGGTTGTTGCACCCGATGGGGATGTACAACAGTGTAGTCACTTTGGAAAGTGACTCAGACAATTACATATGTGTCCACTCTGGGTCCCAGCAATTCCAATTCTGTGACTGAAAGTGAAAAAACAAACAAAAAGCAAACAAGAGCATCTAGTAGCATTTTTCATAATGACTCAAAATTGGACATAAATGAAGTATCCAGCAGCAAATGAGCTGGTAAAAAAAATGTGATAAGAGCCATACACAGGAATTCTACACAGCAATGAAAAAGCAACCCAGTGCTGCCCTCAGCTATTAAAATTCTCCTAGACATAATGTTCAGCAAAAGCAACCAGGAAAAAGTGGTCTGTGCTGTCTTTCCAGTTGCAGGAAGTCTGAGGATAAGAAAACTATTCTGTAGTGGCGCTAAGGAAGAGATGAGGCCTGAGGGCATCTGTGGGGGATTAGCCACCTCACCTATCTTTTATTGTTTTGTTTTGTCTTTTGAGACAAGGTCTTGCTTTGTAGTTCAGGCTGGCCCTGAGCTCACTATGTAGCCCAGGCAAGCCCTGAACTCAGCAGTCCTCCTGCCTCTGCCTCCCGAGTGCTGGGATTACAGGCGTGAGCCACTACACCCAGCATTGTATGTGGTTGCCGGGGATTGAACTCAGGACCTTGACCTTGTGAGGCAGGCACTGGAACCACTGAGCTAACTCTCTGGCCCACACCTTATCTTTCTTGATAGGGGTGGTGGGTCCCTGCATACCATGCTGGCAAAGCTATGGTACATGTGCCACAGCAGGCTGTTTTTATCACTGAAAGCTTTAAAAGGCTCGCTATCACTGGTGTAGACACCTACAGGAGGTCGCTCAGCGGTACACTTGGACCAGTGTACCCTACATGAGAGTTTGGCCTCTATTCCAAAAAATAAAATAGGAAAAATGGGGGAGAAGAAACACACAAAAATTTGATGATATTTTAACTCAGCTGCAAACTTGCAGCAAAGTATTAGCAACACCCCAGGATTAACCAGGAAATTTGCACTGACCTATGCTCAGGACAGTATGCTCAGGACATTATAGATTTTAGTTGCTATCATTGTTTCCATTTCACTGACTGTCAAATTGAGGCTCAGAGATGTTAAGCAACTTACCCAAAGTCACCAAGCTAAGTCAGTGAACAAGCCAGCGTTCCAAGCTTTCTCTGTCTGCTTACAAAACCTATAGTCTTACTCAGCACATCAAGCCATCTTAGAGCCAGTGAGGAAGGCGGAGGAGTGGACAGCTTATATTACCAAGATTTTTGTACAAGACTGACTTTCTAAATGAAATTACTTTTTCATTATAAAAACAATACAGAGGGCTGGAGATATAGCTCAGTGGTTCCGGCGCCTGCCTCGCAAACGCAAAGTCCTGAGTTCAATCCTGGTAACCACATACAATGCTGGGCGTGGTGACTCATGCCCACCAGCCATCAATACCACATACCACAGTGCTGGGCGTGGTGGCTCACGCCTGTAATCCCAGCACTCGGGAGGCAGAGACAGGAGGATTGCTGAGTTCGCAGCGGCTTGCCTGGGCTACATAGTGAGCTCAGGGCCAGCCTGAACTACAAAGTGGGAACCTGTCACAAAAAAACAAAAAACAAAACAAAACAAAACAATACAGAGTTATAGAAAATTTGAATACTACAGGAAAAAAAAAACTTCAAACAAAAATCTTCTATGTTCTCTTATACCCATACTGGAAGAACAGATTTCTACACAGAAATAAATGTTGATGCTCCAGGGCAGAGAGATATCAGTGGCCCTGTAAATCCAGCTCCATTTCTCGACAGTGCCAGATGTTGTGTTGCATTATTTTTAGGAAAACTGAGCCAACTAGGAAACCACGAGGCCTGTGGGAGAGTCTGACAGGCTCGTGTGTGCGATAATTGCAGCTTTCTACCTCCTAAGCAGAGTCGGTGCAGTTCACTCAGGGCGTCTCCTTGAAGGCAGTATTTGAAATGGGAACATTTGGTGCTGGAGGTGTCGAGATGAGCTGCAGTGAGACAGTAACAGGATTACTGGGCTTTGACGTGGGAAAGAGAGGCACTTAATAAAAGGCTTGTTTCTCTAGGTGAGGGAAACTGAGGCTCTATCAGGGAAGGAGACCCCTGAACAAAGCTGGCAATGGGGCCGCCCGGGCGAGGCTTAGTTGCTGGAACACACCTCCAGGAGGAAGAAAGATCTGGCTTTGAATTTCACCTCCACTTACCAATGAGGTGACTAAGTCTCATCTTGTGGAAGCCTCCGGTCCCTCGTCCATAAAACAGGGCTATCTGTATTTCGGATAAACATCCCCTAAAAGCTCATATGTTGAAAGCCTGGTCCTCCTGAGGGACCCTTAGGAAGTGGGGCCTTGGGGAAGGAAGTCAGGTGTTGGGGGTGAACCCTTGGAGGAGACCTCGGGACCCCAGCCCTGCCTCTTCCTCTCTCTTACACCCAGTAATGAAGGAAACATCCTGCTTTCTATGGTGCGCCCCAGCATAACGAAGTACTTTACCAACAGCCCTAGGCTGAAACCTCTAAACAAGAAGCCAACACAAGCCTTTTCTTTTTATAAACTGTTGGCTCAGGTATTTTATTATAGTACTGGAAACTTGATTAACAGCAGTGCAAGACTTTCCCCTCAGTAGAGGGCAGTAAGAAGTATGATAGTACAACACTGCACAGTTATAGGGTTAAAATTTTTTTCTTTCGCCGGGCATGGTGGCTCACGCCTGTAATCCCAGCACTCGGGAGGCAGAGGCAGGAGGATTGCTGAGTTCAAGACTTGCCTGGGCTACATAGTGAGCTCAGAGCTAGCCTGAACTACAAAGCGAGACCCTGTCTCAAAAAAAAAAAAAAAAAGAAATTTTTTTTTTTTCTTTCTTGGGCAAGAGATTTAGCTCTGGTGCCTGCCTAGGAAATGCAAGGTCCCTGGTTCCATCCCCTGGTAACCACATACAATAATACCAGGCATGGTGACTCACGCCCACAAGCAATCAGTACCATATACCACAATGCTGGGTGTGGTGGCTATGCCTATAATCTCAGTACTCAGGAGGCAGAGCCAGGAGGACTTCTGAGTTTGAGGCTTGCTTGGGCTACAGAGTGAGCTCAGGGCCAGCCTGAACTACAAATTGAGACCTTGTCTCAAAAAAAAAAAATTCTTAATTGCAGAAAGAATACAGCTACTATAGAAAAATAGAAATATTCATTTTTCTAACCAATATTTCAACACATTTCCTCTAAACTATCAGGTAGGTTTAGTTTGTGTTATTGTATGCATTTATATTTCTAGCTATTCGTATTTTGCTTTACATTCTAATTGACAAGGCTAGCTCTATTTTGCAGTCAAAGTACATGGAGATTAGTGCTTCAGCACAGAAGTTAAATAGCCACCACCTTCTAACCTTTGAAATTCTGTTTTCAAAAGCCCAATGAGTCATGGTGTGAATGAACACAGATGAACTCCATCAGCCTTGTCTTGTGACTTTTTTTATTTATCTCTGCATTCTTAGCTGCTGCTGCCAAGACTGAACCTTTAGAAATATCCCAGGCATTTTGAATGAGTGGAGGGTATAAACTGCTCTCCTCCCATTCTGACTGGCAAGAGCTCTGTGCATTCAATGTTGTCTTTAAGAGAAATGGAAACACATGCGCCAGTTTATTTTTAAACTGCAACTTCACAAGTGTAACAAGTTGACAAATAATTGAGAGATTCTTTCAATCATATTCAGTGATTCTGAAGCAGTATTTGCTATCTTGATGGCTGACTCACAACCCAGGACAGACAACCCAGGTCAAGAATGCCAGCGACTAAGACACCAAAGGCATCCATCAGATGTTAAAAGAAGGGAATGGAGCTGCGTGTGGTGAGGCAACTCTGTAATCCCAGCTTTGGGGGAGTCAGGGCAGGAGGATCACAAATTTGATCCTTGCTTGAGCAGTCTGGTGACTTAGCAAGACCTGTCTCAAAGTGAAAAATAAAAAGGGCTGGTAATAGAGCTCATTGTGAAGATCCTGAGTTTAATTGCCAGTACTGGGAGGAAAAATAAAAAGAATTATCTTTCCAGAAATCTCAACCAAAGCGTTCTAAGTGTAAACCCTAAAAAGAAAATATGAATGTTTTCAACCACGTACTAAGGTGAGAAACATCTGTCTCCAAACAAACCTACATTATCAGAAAGGATGATTCATCTCAGTTCTGTCATTTTTATGCTGCAAATGTCCCCCACATGCATCCACTTCTGCCCATCTCTCCTACTCTGCCCTTCAGCTGCGGCCACACTGGATTGAACCCCCACCCTGGACTGAACCCAGGGCCTCGTGCATGTTAAGCAACTGCTTTACCACTAAGCTGCAGCTCATCCCTTTTGAAAATTTTAGACAGGGTCTCCCTAAATTGCACGGGTTGGCCCTGAATTTGTGATCTCCTGCCTTAGCCTCCGAAGTAGCTGGGATTACAGGCAGGCATCACACAGGCAGCTATAAAGTCCTTCTGAGGCTGCCATGGGATCAAGTCCAGAGTCTTTACCAAAGCCCCCTGGGGCCACTGCCCTCTCCAGCTTCATCACAAGAGTCTATTTTGCACCCGCTGCTCTTTTGAAACTCAAGAAAATCCCTCACCCTGGAAAGCCCTGTCCACCTCTCACCTCTAGTTAAGTCCTTCAGCTTGTGTCCCACACCCTCAAGTCTCTCCTAGCACCCAGACCTAGAAAGGACTCACGGCAGTTTGCAGTCAAGTATTCCTGTGACTTCTTGAGCAGCACCTGCCCTCTGCCAGGCCCTGTTTCCTGCAGAGCATGGAGCTGGCTTATGTTTTCCATTGCGTGCCCAGCACCTGCCTGGTCTGGTCCATTGCCCAGAGCAGGCGCCCAAGCAGGCCTTCTTGAACCAATGAACAGAACCCTACTCTAGCTTCCCTACTCTAGCTTCCTCAAGCCTTCTTTCACTTTCCAGGCTGAGGACACACATCGTTCGCAGGAGCATCCAGGGGCTCCCGTTCTGTGGGAACTCTAGATCGGTATTGAAGATACACAGCTTGCTCCCTGATGCCAGCACGTACCATGAGTACACCCACTGCCCCACAACGAGCCTCCTGGATGCTTATAGCTTCTTCCCTTTTCTCCCCTATACAATGGTTTCCTCCTGATCCTTACCCTGGGGGTAACCTTGATATAGTAAGTCCCTGACTTACAAACGAGATGCATTGGTCTGTAAATTGGATGTTTGTAAGTTGGACAAAGTGAGTCTTACATACTGTAGACACAAATACAATGTAAAGCATGAAAAAAACCAAATACATGCCAAGAGAACAGGTGACGTCTAGTGTCTTTCCACCTGGGTCCACTCCCTCCATTACTTTCACTGTTGTTTCCAAATCTGGTCTGCACTTCCTGGGCGGCCCCTCCACATCGCCACAGCACTTCCTCCTGCTTCCGGGCGTCCTGGGCTCTGACTGAGCACTGTACACTGTCCCCTGCAGTCAGCGCACAGCAGCGCGACCAGGACAGTGTCGGGAGACATGTGAGCCACGTCCGGGATTTGCTGAATCTGTAAACATTCATAATCCTAGGTCCCTCTGTATCTGTGAAAGTTCACAACTCATATGTTTATAAGCTGGGGACTTAGTTGTATTTGAATTAATTAACTGAAATTACATATAACAATCTACCAGACAACCGCCAGGCACACAACAGGTGTGTTACTGTGATATAATAAGAAACAGACATTTTGGCCTTTATCCTGTTTTCCTGGCACAGTTTCTAAAACCCTGGGAATCATACAGTAATAAATGTCTTTTTGTTTGGTAATGAGATGACTGACAGCTGGGAACTCCAAGGTAGCCTTAGGGGCAGGGACGGTTGCCAAGGGAACCTAATTAAAGGGCTAAAACTTCCAGCACCACCTCATTCTCTGCAGAGGGGAGAGTTGGTCACCAATGACTAATGGTTTAGTCAAACATGTCTACCTAACGAAGTGACCATCACAATCCCAAAAGACAGGAGCTTCTCTCTCCCCCTCTCCTTTCCCTCAGGTCACCTCCTCCTCTTCCTCTCTATTGTCCCTCCCTCTCCCCCTCTTCAGCTTCCCCCTTTTCCAGGCACTCTGAGGACAACAGAGCTTCTCTGCCAGAGTCTCTGCCCCTATGCACTGCCTCACTATAGGGCCAAAGGCAATGGAGCCCCACAGCCACGGAATGAAACCTCTGACACCATGAGCCACATAGACCCTTCCTCCTTAGGCTGATGCAGGAGGGTCACAAGTAGTTTGAACCCAGCCTGCACAACTTGGAGACCTTGTCTCATAATAATGATAATAATAAAGGACTGGAGATATAATAAGCCTCTGGGTTCATTCCCCAGTACCAAAAGACAAACCAACATTATCATTAAAAACAAAAAACAAAACCAAAAGCCCACCAAAAAAATCTTACTCTGAGCATTCCAGTAGCTTTCACTGTATATTTATTTAGCTGTACTATAAGTAGTTGGTATTTATTTAGTTTTACTATAAGTAGTTGATTTGTAAGAGGTGATTACTGAATCCAAAGATAGTCTTTCTTTTTTCTTAATTTTCTTATTTATTTGTTTCTTTTTTTATTTAATCCATGAAGCTGTTACTTTGGTTTGATCACTGTCTGTAACAATGTTGTTCAATAATCAATGGAATTTTATTTTCCTAAAAAAAAACTTTTCCTCTTTTTAAGTTGTTTATCTCAGGTACTTTGTCACAGCAACAGAAGTCCCACAAGCACAGAAATTTAATATTAGGAATAGAGACATTGTTGTCGGAGCTTAATTCAGTTATGAATTAAGTAGGCAATCAGAGAAGTCCAAAGTAGAGGTGGGTGATCAGCCATATTGATAAGAATTAAAATAAGAGCCGGGCGTGGTGGCTCACACCTGTAATCCCAGCACTCGGGAGGCAGAGACAGGAGGATTGCTGAGTTCGAGGCTTGCCTAGGCTACATAGAGAGCTCAGAGCCAGCCTGAACTACAAAGTGAGACCCTGTCTCAAAAAATAAAATAACATAAAATAAAATAAGAATAGACAGCGAACTAGGGCTTTGGGCCAAAAATGAACTTTCTGGGCCTGGGATTTAACTCAGTGGTTCCACGTCTACCTTGAAAGCCCAAGGTCCTGAGTTTATGCCCCAGTACTGCCACAATGCTGGGTGTGGTGACTCACACCCAACAGCAATCAATACCACACATCCCACACACCATAATGCCAGGCATGGTGGCTCATGCCTGTAATCCCAGCACTCAGGAGACAGAGGCAGGAGGACTACTGTGAGTTTGAGGCTAGCCTGGGCTTCATAGTAAGTTCAGAGCCAGCCCAAACTACAAAGCGAGACCCTGTCTCCAAACAAAAAAAAAAAAGAAAAAAGAAAAAAGCTTCCTCAGGCAACATATGTTATGGCCCCTCCCTACTAAGCTCTTGAGTTTGAGGAATTTAAAATGCAAAATAGCCAATTTTACCTCAAAACCTTGGTTTCTTTTAAACTCTACATTTTGAGTTCCAATTGGTCATTTTCAATTCAGAGAGCCACCTGTGGCCGGTGGCCAGTAAATAACTGAGTGATTCCTGTCTCCACTTATCCTTAAAAAGTTTTGGACCTCTGTGCCATGCAGAAATTCACTTTTAGGGTTCCTCTTCTTAGAGAAACCAGGATCCTTCTTTCCTCTTCTCCTTAGTTCCAGTTAAAACTCGCCTAACTTCCTCCTTTTGGCTTACAGCTTCATTCTTCAAAAACCACGAGCTCAGTTTGTGCAAAATTAACTGCTTCACTGTGACTGTATCTTGTGATGTGCTCCAGAGGCCTTTGATTTGCAGGAGGAGTCTAGAGATTCAGAGATACAGGCTCAAAAAAACTTGAATGTGGTGAGTAGAATTTAACAGGACCTCAGAAGACTAAAATGCTGCTAACAGCATTCTGGAAAAGAAAGGTTCTGATGGGGGAACCAGCAGCTCCGGGCCCTCCGGGCCTTGTTTCCAGCGGACTGGGGAACTTGCAGCGGGCGGACTGGAACCAGCAGCTCCGGGCCCTCCGTGCCTTGTTTCCAGCGGACTGAGGAATGAGCAGCGGGCGGACCGGACCCAGCAGCTCTGAGCCCACCGTGCCCGTGCTTCCGGCGAACTGAGTGAGCAGCACGCGGACCTGGCTGCAGGGTGCAGTCCATTTCCAGTGGACTGAAGGCCGCCCAGCAGCACACTGTATCCCGGAGCTGTGCAGTGAGGAGTCATACATAGAGGTAACTCATAAGCTCAAAGTATCCAGTATAGAATCTAACAAACCTTTTTTGTCTTATTTACTGTGTTTAATACTGATATTGGCATTTATTGTATTATGGTAACAAACATGATGTGATTGTTCTGCTCAAATACCTACCATGATGTGTCAGGAGTGAGAACTCTCAAGGGTTATTACAGATTCAAGGAGGAC
>PVIC010024594.1:0-25902 GCA_004025085.1 Thryonomys swinderianus
TTATACTTCTTATATATACGTATATATATACTTATAAGAAGCATATACTTATAAGAAGTATATACTTCTTATATATACTTATATATACTTATACTTCTTGTAAGAAGTATATACTTCTTATATATACTTATACTTCTTATAGATACTTATAAGTTACAAAAATCAACTGAAATGGATAATATAAATAAGGTAAGACCTGAACCATAAAATTACTAGGAGATAAATAGAAATGCTTCAGGACATTAGTTTGGGAACACATTCTTTGATAAGCTTTCAAGATTGGCAAATAAGTTATCAAAAATAGCTTTTGGACAGCAAAGCAAACAATAAACAGAATGCAGTTACAACCAACAAGGTGAGAGAAAATATCTGTAAATAATGCACCTGACAAGAGGCTGATATTTAGAATATGTAAGGGACCCCACAAAGTTAGTTGAGGAAGAAAGAAAAGTAAGGTAACTTGATTTGAAGATAGGCAATAGATCTAAAGGACACTTCTCAGAAGACATACACATGCCAACGGGTACATGAAAAAAGGATCAACATTGCTAAGGTTTAGAAAATACAAATTAAAGCCACAGTATGATCTTACCAGATCCAAATAAGAATGGTTATTATAAAAAATAGTAAAGATAGTAAGTGCTAGTGAGAATGTTGAGAAAAGAGAACACGCCTACACTGCTAAGTGGAAGTAAATTTGTACAGGCCTCATGGGAAATAATATGGAAGTTTCTCCAAACATTGAAAATAAAATGGATGTATAACCCAACAATCCCACCACTGTGTACATGTATATATTCAACGGCAATGAAATCAGTGTGTCACAGATTTATATATATTCCCATGTCCACTGGAGCATTATTCACAATAGCCAAGACATGAAAATTACTTAAGAGTCATTAATCAATGAATGGACAAAAGAAATGTGGTATATATAGAAAAAGAGTAGTGTTGTTTAATCTCACTCAGATGTAGGGACTAAATAATGTTGATCTCATAGAAGTTGAGCATAAAATGGTCGTTACCAGAGGCCAAGGAGAGTTTCAGACTAGTTTCCTGAAGTATTTCACTGATATTCAAGTACACTCATAAATAAGAGACCTACAAATGTCAAAGTTATTCCACTTTACTTAGTATAGAGTTAATCATTATTTTAAAAATCTATCATTTGTTCACATAGTTAAAAACAAACATAATTATATGCAAAGACATATGTATGCTCAGGGTTACATTATTGTACCATCTTTATTTGCTTTTCATTTTTTCTTTCTCTCCCATTGCTGTCTATTTCTCTCATAGCTTCCTGTTTTCTCTCCATGTTTTTGTTTTGTGCACTAAGACAGTACAGTATGTTTTTTACTTCAATTTGCTGAATCAGATTTCTAAGTTAAAGGAATAGTATATTTCTACTTTAATCGATTTAACAAATTGCTTTTCAAAAAACCCTATAATAATTCTTTTTCACTAACAAAGAATGCTGAGAGTGTATCCCCATCTTTGTATATTTATAAATTACTTGTACACTTATTATTTGTAAATTACAAATTTATAAATTGCTCTAAGTTCATATAAGAGTTCATGTGATCTCAGTGATACTTTAATTTTCATTTTCATGACAACTGAGAGGATGAGAATTGTAGTGGGTATTTTTTTTATGGGGAAGGAGACTGGGAGAAAGATTGTGGACAGAAAACTATTTTGCCAGCGGATGGCTGGTAGCTGCTTCTGGACCACCAGTGGATGACTGGTGACTATCAGTCGGTTAAATAACTGACAGGACTACCTGTGGATGGCTGATAGTGAAGTTTATTAGAATCACACAGGCTTATATAGTATACATGCTTATATAGTAGTGACCATAATAAGTGACCACAGGAAAAGAAGAGGGAAGGAAGGCTGCCTGCGTACAAATAAATGCCTCTAGCAGAGTAGAAAGAACACTTTATAACTCTCTGTAGAACATCTGATGTAGCATAAAATAATCAGCGAAGAAGGAGCATAAGGAACATAATGGCCCACATGTCTACAAGCCACTTTGGTCTAGGGTCTCAGAAATTTTTAAGACCAGTCGTGCAGCAGCCATGAGTCCTCAGATGATCCTGACAGAGAACCACTCTATATGTAAAATGATTACTTCATTTCTTCTTGTGTGATTGGCCTTTTCCAATTATTTTTGTTTACTTGTACATTCCTTGTATCACATTCACACTTAGTACTTTGTGTAATGAGTCATAAGAACAATTTATATATCACTATGGTACATAGCCTTCTAAAATTGCTTCCAGTGGTTCTGCTTACTGGTAACCCTTTCCCTTAAATGTGAGCTGGACCTAGTGACTTACTTCTAAGGATTAGTTTATGGCAAAACAGGTAAGGGTTCTTTGCATGATTAGCTTACAAAAGATGTGATTTTCAATTTTCCAGTGTTCTTTCTCTAGTCCTTTTTACATGCCTGTCTGCTGGGAGGACTATCTGGTAAGGAGCCAATGTTCACCCCCTCCAATGTCCTGTGAGAAAAATAGGGCCTTATTCATATGAGATTTTTGACTGATGGACATCCACATGAGCTTAGAAGCAGATTCCCTCCTGAATCACTGCCTCAGATGAAGCCTCTAGCTCCATTAACATCTTGGTTATAATCTTATCCAAAGATCCAATCAAATTGTGTGACCTACAAAATATTCAAGATTCCATGTGCACTATTTTAAGCTGTTACATTATGGAGTCTTTTATGTTAGAGCATCTTATAATCAATACAATTACATGTATTGGATTTTCATCTGCAATATACATTGAAAATGTTTTTCCTGATCTTTCCTTTGCTTATTGACTTTCATTGGAACTTTTTTTATACAGAATTTTACATTTTTTTTGTTTGTTTGTTTTTGAGACAGGGTCTCGCTTTGTAGTTCGGGCTGGCTCTGAGCTCACTATGTAGCCTAGGCAAGCTTCAAACTCAGCAATCCTCCTGTCTCTGCCTCCCGAGTGCTGGGATTACAGGTGTGAGCCACCATGCCCAGCCAGAATTTTACATTTTTATCTAGTCAAATATATGTATGTTTTCTTCCACAGCTTTTAGGTTTGATAGAATAGAGGTATCTTTCTAACACCTCTATTCAGTTTTATAGTATAATATGGTATTTAGAATGACAGGCATGATATTTACACGGAGGCATGAAAGCAGTAGCAAGTGTGGTGACAGCATATGACAGGAGGCCCTAGCAGAGACCAGAGTGGGGTAGAGAAGTTTAATCTCAGAGGTGCAGCCCTGCAAAGTAGAAGAGTGTCTCAGACTGAAAATCCACCAGGATATCACTCCAGGTGAGAGCAAATTTAATACAACTGAAGAAGCCACCGGGGAAGGACTGAGACTCTAGAATTCCAAGAGTAAGTGAGAGGCAAGAGCTGGGGGTGGTGAGGGAGGGACACATCAGGGAGTAAAGAACCTCATAAATTATGGTACAGGATTAATAATTTATCCTAGGAGGAATAGAGAATAGAAGAATTTCAAGACTGAAAGTGTCAAGATGAAATCTGTGTCTAAAAAGTCACTCTGCTTGCCGTTTGAAGAATGGAATGGAGCAGGAATGAACTCAGGGAAATTACCTAAAAGCCTGAATTAGATTTCAGAATTGCAAATTACTTTAGCTAATGTAAGAAGTTTGGCTAGGCGGGTGAGATGATAAGACACTGGCTGGAGAAGTAAAAAGAATTTTTTGTCATTTTTCATTTTGTTTGATTTTTAAAAATAGGAATTATGTATTGGTACATTTTATGTACACATCATGATCACATTCAATATTGAGAATTTGTACCAGTACATGACACAACTTAATTCTTATTGTTTTCCACTCCCCTACCCACCTTATAACCCCCCCATATACATATGCTTTGTTTCCTTTTTAGCATCATATTTTTCTTTCCCCTCATTACTTACCTCCACCCTTTTCCCTTTGAATATTTGTAACAGACCTGAGGACCACTGGAATAGATTAGAAGATCTAGAAGCAACTTGAGATACAGTAAGCCACCTCATCTTTGACAAAGGAGCCAAATATTCTCAATGGAGAAAAGACAGCCTCTTTAACAAAAGGTGCTGGAAAAGCTAGGCTTTAACCTGCTAAAGACTAAAGCTAGACCTATCTCTTTCACCATGTACTAAACTAAAATCAAAGTGGATTTGAGACTTAAGTATTAAAACAGAAACACTAAACCTCCTGAAAAACAGGTCAGGTAGAACTCTTGGAGACATTGGCTTAGGGAAAGACTTCATGAACAAAACCCCTATAGCATGAGAACTCGCAGAATCAACAAATGAGATCTCAGCCTATTAAAAGGCTTCTGCACAGCCAAAGAAACCACTGTCAGAGTAAAAAGACAACCAGCAATATGGTAAAAAGTTTAACATCTGTTTCTCAGACAAAGGGCTACTATCTAGAATATATAAAGAGCTTAAAAAATCACCCCCCCACCACAGTTTAAAGATCCAGTTCCAAAATGGGCATCTGAAATGAACAGACACTTTTCAGAGGAAGAAGTAAAAGCAGCTAAGAAGAGTATGAAGAAATGCTCAACGTCACTGGTCATTTGAAAGATGCAGAGAAAACTACACTGAGATTTCATCTCTCTCCACAAAGAATGGCTGCTATTGAGAAATTAACCAGCAACAAATGCTGGCAATGGTGCAGGGAGGAGGGAACTCTTCTCCACTGCTGGTGGGAATGTAAACCGGTGCAACTGCTGTGGAGATCAGTGTGGAGATTTCTCAAAAATCTAGGATTAGAGGTCCCATTTGACCCTCTCATTCCTCTGCTAGAGATATACAGGAAAGAATTTAAAAGTTCATATCATAGAGATATGTGTACATCCATGTTTATAGCAGTTCTGTTTGTGATAGCTAAATCTTGGAAACAACTCAAATGCCCATGAACTGGAGACTGGATAAAGAAGATGTGGGTTTAAAAAAAATAAAATAAAATGGAATATTACTCTGCCATAAAAATGGTGAGACTGAGTGCTTTATACTCAAGTGTACATCCTTTGAGGACATAAGTGAAATAAATAGGTCACAGATGTGTAAATACTATATCTTTTCTCTGGTATGAGAATCTGAGGATGTAAATGAGTTCTAGAATGTATGATATTTATGGTGAAATAGAAAATCATTTTGTTTGATTTTAACCCAAAGTAGGCTTGAGTATGGTGGAATGGACTAATTCAGAATAAAAGAAAGACATCTGAAAGAGTAAAGCAAACCCAAATTGATCTAGGCTAATGATTTGAATTTCTACCAAACTGATATACTTTAAATAATTTCCTAATGTTTATTTAATGCGGATGGGGGAAACAGTTTTAACATAAAAGAAGTGGCATATAAAAATAAAATTATAATTTTAATAAAATCATAAATTAAATGAGGAATTTATTTTAAGGTACTAGACATTATGTAACATTTGACTTATTGGAATTGTCTTAACATTTCTTACTCAAAACTGGACATACAACTATTTTCTAAATCAGGTAACAGGTTAGGTGTATTCATTAGATAAGTTGTTCTCCCCCAGGAAACAGCACTGCTGTCTATTTCACAAGTGACTGCAGCATATATCGGGGTTAGGCTAAAAATAAAAGTGCAAAATAAAGACAATATTTTCTCAAAGTAAAATCCCCTGAACAGAACATAAAGGGTAATTAATACACATAATGGTCTGTGTATACATTCTTCTATAGCAATATGCATCTAGACATGCACAAATTATGCAGTAATATAGATAATAAAATAAGTTCCACACATGTGAAATATAACCTTCATATTTTTAATTATGAGAGAAGGGTAAGAAGAATGGAAACATTTTTAAAAGGAAAGCAGTACTGCTAAATAGTTCCTATATATCCTAAATACTTATCCTTGGCCCTGAGGATAATAACGGTAGCTCCCTGTGATGACCAATGCTGACAATAATGATTACTTCAGGCTCTGGATGGTGAAAAATGAGATAAAAAAGATGGGTGTTGTACGGAGGGAGGGATTAGTTTGTATCTTCCCTGATATCTCTATTTTGGGTCATATGAGCAGGGAAGGGACTATCAGACAGAACTGTGCATAATATTTGAAGTGTTACTTGCTAGACTCAGTTTTCTTCTTTCTCTTTAGTACCTCAGTGTAATTTCATGTAATCAAATACATGATTTGGTCTTTTTCCACTGTGTGTTTTGTCTTTTTCCATTGTATTGGGTTTGAATATTTCTAAGCAATTGTCAGCTGGCTGACTGATTCTGAAGACACCAGTCACTCCGCACGCACAGCATCCTGCAATGTGAAAACCATAAAACTCATTGATGATGGGCCCGGCTCAGAGTGAAGTGTGCTGCTTTGCTATTTGTTTTACTTTGTTTGGTTTACACTTCTAACCAGAAGGAGAGGGATCAATTTATACTTTATGGTTATCTATGCAAACCTGAGTTAATTGATACTGTATTTCCATAATAATCTATCTCAGAGATGCTTTTTTGCTTCTGGTGTTTTAGTTACTTTTCTCATTGCTGAGACAAAATAACTGATGCCCAAAAGTTAGGGAGGAAAGGTTTGTTTGGCTCACAGTGTATAGAGATTTCAGGCCATAGTCGGCTGCCTCCAAGGCAGGGTGGCACACGGAAGAGGGGGGTCTCAGAGGAGAAACAGTCCGTTGGATGCTGAACAAACCAGAAGCAACAAGGAACCTCACCAGCATCTTTCTGCTCCTCTTATCTTATCCAGACTACACAGTGCAAGCAGCACTCACACCCTTAATCCTAGTGCCCTTGGGCTTCTCACTGCACCATGAATCAATCCCAGCACCACACACTCTAGATCCAGCCGCCTCTGGAGAAGCCCCACTATGACTGCATGAGGCTTTGGGGGACATCTAGACACAAGCCACAACATATGGCATGGCAGGCTGCTGCTCAGGTCACTTTCTCTTTAAACCAGATAAGAAAATGATACAAGCCATCAGTGCAAGTTCCCCAAAATGTTGAGATAGGATGTGATTGTGGATGACAGTGTGTGGGGCGACTGAGTGACCTCTCCGAGGGGAGGGGCTCCCTTTCGTACGGGAGCAGTGAAGAGGACCGGGGCTTGGAGCAAGGAGGTGAGAGACGTAGAGGAGCGTCCATAGAAGTCTGAGGAGAATTTTTACTATTTTTGTGTGTTTGTGATACACAATAGTCACCTTATATGGGAGGCACTGGAAGATAAACACAGGCATGCCAAGTAGTTAATAAAAAATGTATTACAGTAAAGAACAAATTACCACTAAACCCACTCCAAACACTCCCCCCTCCCGACTTCAAACACACTTACCATTCTTGACCTGTTCTGAAGCCGTTCTGGTAACCCTCTTCCATAAGTGTCTTTATGAGATGAGATTTTAAAAAAATAATAGAGTGAACTGCTTCTGTGGAGAGCCATCCAACAACAGGCAGATTCAAACCAGTGTGTCCTTGTCCACCTTCTTTTCCAGAGCGAGACGAGTGTGTTTCAAATACTCCCATTCAAAAGTGTGAAGAGGAGAGTTTTGAGGGGGTTTAGGGACAGTCTTTTACTGTAACAATTTTTTAAAACTTTTAAAACTTAAAGTCACTTTTTAGCACACCTATATATTTTATATATATATTATATATAATATATATATATATGTAATCTTATCTTATTGAGGAGACTTTTAGTGAGGAAATGGTAACATAAACTGACCAGGAAAACACAGAACATGCCCAAGTTGTTTCACTCTTTCATTTTAAGAAACCAGCTGAAGATTCTGATCATTGTTTCCTGGAGACAGCAACCTGCTGGACTCTGGGATGTCCTACAGCTGTGTTAGCTAGGATTCAGGCACAGGAGAAAAAATTTAGGAAGAGTTATATCAGAAGCTGAGGGAGAGAACCAAATCATAACACACTGAGCAATTAAAACACAAAGGCAAGTACCTTAATCTCTTTGCTGCTGTAACACAATATCCTAGCTGGGTAGTTTATTAAGAGAAATTTATCCCTCACTATTCTGGAGGCTGGGAAGTCCAACATCCCAACAGACTCAGTGTGCGCTAAAGGTTTGTTCTGTGTTTCCAAGATATCAGTTTGTTGTGGTATCCTCAGAGAGCAGGGTGGGAGAAATGGCCTGGCTACCTGAGGTCTTCTCTTAGTCATTTTCCTCCTCATTGGGACAAAATACCTGGTTCCCTCAACAAAGGAGGAAAAGTGTGTTTGAGCTCACATTTTAGAGGGTCAGGCCTCATGTGGTTGGTGGAATGGTGGAATATCCTGAGAGGAGGAAAGCAGCATATGGCCAGGAAGCAGAGAAAACAAGGAGTAGCCCAGGAGGAACACATGCTTTTCTAGGTCTCACCCTAGTGACCCACCTCTGACCAATCCCCACCTCATAACAGTAGGTCAGCTGTAGCACCTCATAATTCAATTACCTTCCAAAGCCCAGCCTCTGAGTGCATGAGATATCCTTGATCTAAGCCAATATGGGCTTCTTTTATAGAGGAATTAATCCCATTCATGACTTAATCACTTAGTAAAAAGTCCCACTTCTTGAAACTATCATGAAAAGGATTAAATTTCAGCACGGAGGAATACAAACATCCAAACAAGGGCAGTAAGACCGATTGAAGACCCACAGGTATACATGTAAGGCTATGAGATCAAGACCCCATTAAGATACTAGGCTCCTGACTATATGGTGCTACAGTGGTCAGGAAGCTGCAGCAGTAATGAAATTGACAAAACCTGGACAGTGTGAAAAGCAAGTGAATTTTATGCTGAATAAGTAATTCTTGCAGCATGCAGTACCAGGCTGTACCAGTTGGAAATGTTAGCTATGAACATTATGACTTACATAGGGGTTTCTAATCTACAGAGAAGGCTAAGCTATAACAGCTGACTTGAGAAAAAACAGTCATAGTTCCTATTGGAACAGAGGGACTCCTAGTAGATGGTTCACCTCCTCTTTACATAGGTTTTTGAGGTTTTGAGGTTTTAAGGCAACCATAAAGCAACTATCTAGGAACCAGAGCCATAGCTGCGTGACTCAGCCATGCAAGAGCTGGTTCTAGGCATGCCAGGACAGATGTGCACCCCCAGCAGTATTGTCAGTGTATAGACAGTCAAGAGGCAGGAAAGATAGGCAAAGGGAGGACCTCTTCTTCCCTTGGCCACAGAATACAGAAGTGAGTACAATCTTTACTTTTCCAAAATGTCACTAGCTATGGTTCTGATAGTGGGGGACTTGGAGGAAATTCTTTCCTCTAGGAAGAGAATGGTGCGATGATTCTGTTCTTTGAAGCCCACACCCAAGTCTAATCCACAAGCATTATTTAAGCTCTGCTATTCTAATTTACTTATCTACAGAATAGAAATAATACTGTTTGTGGTCACTGGGATAATATTTGCTAAGGTATAGTAATTGACACACACAAAAAAACTAGTGAAAGTAGTCTTTTACATAGGTTTATTTTCTCTTCTGTAAAAAGCATTCTTGGAAGAGTATCTTTTTCTAGTTCTGGTACTCTAGGGTCTGTGATGGAAAGGACTTCTTGTTATTAATTCAGAGTAAATGTCAGTGATCTTTTCCAAAAGATCTATAGCCTCTGTCATGACTACACAACTCTGACACTGAAGGGTGAAGATGGCCATAGCCAGTACCTGAAAGCACGGATAATGGCTGCATTCTAATAAAACATTATTTGTAAAACTAGGCAATGCTTTATATTTGCCCCATCAGGATTATGTGCTGACCTATGTTCTACAGAATAAAAATATGTGGAGAAACAGAAGTAAAATGCAATTTGTAATAGAAAAAGGACAAAGCAACTCATGGATCCAAAACTGTATGATCTTATAACACATTTCTTCAGTTGAAAAACTTTTTTTTATTGTGTATATGAAAGAAAGCAGATGTTCTGCAGAAAAGGAAGGTGGTAGAAATACAATAAACAACTTTTAGAAACTTAAATATTTACAAATGCAGACATAAAAAGGTAGCATAAGTGAAAAGGGAAACAGTGGCCCAGAAACAAGATAGGATTGTTTACAATCCCGCAAAAAGTATGGGATGCCCAGGTGTTAGCAACAAGCTCATAGCCCTGTTGACTCTGTAATTAAAGTGATAGTTATATATTAAACCAGCTCAATCACTTGCAATGTGGTTGCTCAACCTTCAAATCACATTTTACCTAATCTAGTCATCTGAATATTACAATGGTTGAATTGTAGACAACTTCCCTTATTAACTGGCCAAGAAACAGATCGCCCAGCAATCAGTCTTCGCGGCATCTGGTAGCTGGACAAACACCAGCCTCTGGGGTAGTTATGCTGTATGTGTGAGTACAACTTGAAATCATGCTGAGAAAAGATGGAGGAGAATGGGAAGAAACAAACAGACATGAAATAAGAAAGGTACAAATGAGGAAATGCTAATAGAACAACATAAAATTAGAGTTCAGACACCTGCCTATCTACAAATCCACTGCATCTCCACGTGTCCTGATGTCCTTCTGCTATGGCCCTCTTGGGCTCCTTTCCTGAGCTCCCTTAGATTATTCTCTTAACCAGGGTTTACTCATTTACAAAAGTGTGAAAAGGAAACTGTTTGCAAACATCACTTACCGTCTGTAATTTTCCTTTTTCTCATTTCAAACATGCTAATACAGAACAGAAAACTTGACATCAAAGGCCTTTTGTATCATGTCAAAGATTGTACTTTTGAAGAAATCATGTTAGGTGTCCTGAGAGGAAGAACGAATAAGGGTGGTGAGGTTCCAGGCCAGTGGGAAAGGAACAGACAGCTTTCCTGTGGCCGTGAAAGGAGATGAAATTTGAAGAGTCTCTCTGACATTAGGAATCCAGGTCCTCCTCTTTGTCTGGACCCTAAGAAAGGGAAGAGACCCCAGGACAGCTACTGGGGACCTCAGGAAGCTGGCCTGAGACTCTAGTGTTGCCAGGGCCACTATCTCCACGGACTAAGTATCCCACCAGCAGGACCGTGGCCCATGAACGATGGAGCCAACATGATGCCCTTGGAGTGGGTAAAGCCCTGGCACAAATCTGGAAGGTGAGGAGTCCCAATTCTGACTGAAATTATGTTTTCTTGCCTGGTCTGATATAAGACACCTTGATGAGATTTGAATTTCTTTAAATATGAGGAAACAGTGATGCTTGCAAAATAGCATCTTTGGGGTGATATTCATGTACCAACACATGTTTCAGAATGGGGCTTGGGAAGGAAGAGGAACTCTTCTGTTCTACCAGCCCAGCCTCTGACTCAGAAGCAGCAGGCTTGATGGCAAGCAGATTAGGTCCACAAGGGCAGCGCGGCCACAGGGGCTGAGACTGAGCAGAGTTGCCTTATGAACCAACCCTTCAGTGCCCAGTAAAACAACGAATGGGTGGAGTGAAGTAGCTGGAAACAGCTGAGCTCCAAAGTGAGCCTAAGTTTTATTTCTGAACTAAGAACGAATAAAATGTCTTTTCAAGAACTGTATATAAAAATGAAACCAGATGACAAGGAAAATTCACTGTATTTGGTTGTTCATACACACGCACTCCCACCTAATATAGCAGCCATGTGATACTTAAGAAAGTTTTTGCCTCTTGCACTTTAATAGTCTGTTTTGCTAAGTGATAATCCAGCAGGTGCAAACTGGGGAACCAAAGGCTTCTTGGCCCACTGAGAGACCCAAAGAGCCCATCTGTGGGCCCATCTCACTGGGCAACGTGGCCTGAAGTGGGCAGGGTGGGCAGTGTGGCCTTCCTGTCTGCAAAGTCTGTGTGTTCTTGAGGAAGGCACACCGTGCAGAGACAGAGGGAAACTCTGCCCCACCCCGGGCCAGGACAGCCGAGTCAGCACTGGGTATCTGGATGGCTAATATGGTAGGCTAGTCTCATGGCACTTTCTGCCTTAGCTCTTATTTCCAGTGAGATCTAAAGGAGGCAGAGGGTCATTTGCTTAATGTAGCAATTTAGAATAACCTCTTCATTGTTGTTACAAATCATGCCAGTCATTTTACATACTGTATCTTATTTAATCATTATAATCATGCATGATATTAGACTCACTATACATATTCTGAGTAATAACTAATTCCCAGGGCAAGTAGCACAGCAGAATTCAAACCAGGTTCTTTGGTTCCAGAACTCACTCCTTTCCTTCCTTTCTTGTAATTCTGCTTCTATGAGCACAACCAAGATTGCTTTCACCTGCATTCTTCAGAGGTGTCACAAGCGGTGGGCACACACAGATCAGTGGAACTGAACCACTGAACTCTATTAAGGGCCACATGTCAATGATAATTTATTTTGAAATGACACATTAAGGAAAGGGACTCACATAAAGTAGAAAAAGTGTGCTTGTCCTTTTAGAAGCAATTAAAAAGCCCCCCTATTTAGCAACTGGGGAATATGATTTTTCTTTTGGTATATTAAGATACCTACTACTTAAGCCCAATTCTGGAGTCAAGAGTCCAATAAACTGGAAAGACATATCCAGTTCTAGAAACCTACTGATTTAATTTTAGAAAATTGCATCAATTACCATTATAATGGGGGCATGCATAAGGTGAGAAGAAAACAGAACAGATTCTTTTCTATGTGAAGAATTACATACTCACCATCTGAGAATACATTATTAAATTTTCTCTTTGTAAGACATCCCTTTTTCCCCTCTAAAAATTGATTCTTACAGATGTGGCCTTAAAATCCCTGTGGTTTTTGAAATTCTGCTCAAAAGAAGCTATAAATTTTCTCATTCCTGTAATTTGAACCAGCCAACAACAGAGAAACTAAGTTCAATTAATCCATTTCCTGTCTTATAATGTTAGGTTAGTAGAAGATTAGCGAACTGTCATTGACATGGTGTGTCTTTGTTCACTTGGTGTTTAAGTCAATGAACACTGAACAAGCATCCAGTATGTCTCAGGCACTGGTAACATAGAGGTCAAACTTTGGTCACTGCCCACATGGTACTGAATTTAGAATTATAAGTGCATAACACAACAAAGAATAAGGATAATATTTTGAAATACTATGAAAAGCCTTTTCTCCTTAGAAAATAATTTTAAACTTGTAGTCCCTTCAAAATTTAACCAGATCCAATGAAAGACTGATTGCCTCAAAAAAGGAAAGGCAGAATCCAGTGAGAATAGAGTCAAGTTTCTGGCTGAAAGTATAAAAGGAAAGGCTTGAAAATGTTCATTTTTAAGAGCTCAAGTTTGGGCCATAAAAGGCAGAGATCAGAGGTTATCTTTTGTTGTTTTCATTTATTTATCTCTGAATTTTGAAACCTTGGCTCCAACTCAATAGAGCCTGAAAAACTGGGGAGCTTCTAGCAAAGTCAGGGAGTGGGACAGAATATAGAAAATGCCTCCCTCCCTCAGGGAGAAGAAGAGCCTTTCTGAGTCGTTGGAGGATCTCCAGCAGGACTGAGAAAGGAAACGGAATGTGGAGATGCAAATATGAGATCTGCCAAAGCCACTGGCTGGGGCAGAAGGTGGCGAATACCACCTGGACACACTTGGGTAGAAAGGCAGCTGCTTCCCATCTGGAGCTGCCCTGCTGGCCTTCTGTTTGGTTGCTGCCTGTGCCAAGGTTCTTGTTAAATATTTTACATATTATCCTTACACTAGGGAGTTTGATATCTTTTAGTCAAAGGTGTAACATGATATGACTTGCAGTTTTGAAAGATCACACCAACGGGGAGGAGGAGAATAATAACCTAGAGAAAGACCAGAGACATAGATGCTCGGCGGCAGGGGCCAAGCATCAGAAGGTACCAGACCCATTTGAGCATGGCCAGTCTGACCTAGGTTTTCCTCTTTGGGGGATGAAGAAGAAATCGACCTGAGGCTGTATGGCAGTTATGGTGGAGTGTCGACTCAACTGGCTTTGACATTTGCCCAGGAGATGGGTAGAGACGTTTCTGAGCATGTCCTACTAGATCCTGAAGACAGGACTTAGATGCCATCTCTGGTTCCTGGCTCCGTCCTTTTGGGCACTGTTTCCCACTCCGCTTCCCAGCTGCCACGAACAGGTGCCAAGAGCACCTCTGCCCCACCCCGGTGTTTCAGAAGCCCTGAAGCCAGCTGAACATGCTCTGAATCTCCTTAAAATGTGAACCAAGTCAAACGTTTCCTCCTTCTGGTTGTGGGTGTTAGGTCCAGCAACAGAAAAGCTGGCTAATACAGGATGCCCACCAAGTCTCTGGCACAGTGGGCTAGATGGTGGTGCCATCAATCAGGAAACGATCAGGAGAGGAGGGGTTGAGGAAGAACAATAATGAGTTGGAAACTCTTGAGAAATTTAAGAAATGTGAACTGGTTGATAATAAGGTAAGGAGGATCTGAAGCTAGTGGAACAAATAAACCCACTGTGCTTATTAATGGATTGTGATGCCTCTCCAGGGAGACCTCTGAGGTTCTACTAGGAGGCTCTGCCCTCGGCCTGATTTTTCAAGAACTTGGATATGGACACTCATCAAACTGATCTATGCTGCAAGTCCTGAAATAGCTATTACAATAGATGATGGAATTAAAAATTCAGAAGGCTGAAGCAAGTGTCTGAAAATAACAGGATGACACCTAACAGGATAAAAAATGAAGTCCTGCATTTAGATTGAAAGCTAAATGAATAGCACTGTTACAGACTCTTAAACCTGCTGGGCAATAGTCCCTCCTAATGTCCTAACAATTCTGACAGGACTGTAATTGGCTCAAAGTCCACTGTGAGTCAATAGAGTAGTGAAGCCTCTGAAAGGCAAACCCAGATCTGATGAGGATGAATTTAGAAGACCCAGTGGACAGCAAAGTTCCTTCTACCTTTGCAAACTATTTTCTTTTAAAATGTAACTAGTTTAAAGAACTCTTTATTTTAAAAGCAAGGATTTGGGTTCCCTATTCCAAACACAAAAGGCAAGGATCTTTTTTTTTTCTTTTCTTTTTGAGACAGGGTCTCGCTTTGTAGTTCAGGCTGGCCCTGAGCTCACTATGGTGCCCAGGCAAGCCGCCGCGAACTCAGCAATCCTCCTGTCTCTGCCTCCCGAGTGCTGGGATTACAGACGTGAGCCACCACATCCGGCATTGTGGTATGCGGTGTTGATTGTTGGTGGGCGTGTCTCCACGCCCAGCATTATATGTGGTTACCGGGGATTGAACTCAGGACCTTGCGCTTGCGAGGCAGGCGCCAGAACCACTGAGCTAACCCTCCGGCCCAAAAGGCAAGAATCTTACTCAGCTGTGGCCTTTACATCCCTAATGGCACTATCGCTTTATCCAGAGACCTAGTGTTCACCAAACACCCATGATATCTCCTGTATTTCCTAGAATCCTTTCAGTTGGGCTCCAGCCATGTGACTGCATTTGGGATAGGAGTAAGAGCAGAAGCGATGTGGTACTTTTGGTCTTAAATTCTTTCTTTCTTTTTAAAAATTTTTATCTCTATTGGTACATTGTTTATACACATCATATACACTCAATATTGGAAATTTGTACCAGTGTATAAGGTAATTTAATTCTCATTTTTCCCTATTGCTCTACCCACCCCACAACCTTTCACCCCCTAAATACATAAGCTTTGTCTTACTTTTTTATTGCCATCACATTTTTTCTTTACCCCTCATCACTCACTCCTCCACCATATTTCCCTTTGCATATTTTCTATGTCACAATATACATCGTACATTCTAGAACTTATTAATGTCTTCAATTTCTCAAACCAGAGAACAGAGACAATATTTACACATCTGTGACCTATTTATTTCACTTGTGAATATGTCCTGAAGGCACATCCATTTGAATATAAATGACTCAAATTTATTATTCTTTAAGGCAGAGTAACACTCCATTAATAGAAAAACCTCATCTTCTTTATCCAGTCTCCAATTGGTGGGCATCTGGGTTGTTTCCAAGACTGAGCTATCACAAACTGAGCTGCTATGAACATGGGTGCACATATGTCTCTATGATATGATTCTTTTAATTCTTTTGTGTATATTCCTAGCAGGACAATAGCAGCGTCAAATGGGACACTTCAATAGAGGTTGTACCAGTCTACATTCCCACCAACAGTGGAGAAGGGTTCCTTTATTCTCCTCAGCCTCACCAGCATTTATTGCTGGCTAATTTCTCAATAGCAGCCATTCTTTATGGAGCGAGATTTATGAAATTTTAGTATTGCTTTTGTCTGCATCTCTTGAATGTCCTGGTCTTAAATTCTTAACTTTGCTATACCTCCTTCATCCATCTTCTCCCACCCCATAGGATGAACATGGGGAGGTCATAGGAGGTACTGAGAGATAAGATGGAGTGAGTTTTGTATCCTGAGTCACTGGATGGCACAGAGCTTTGCTGACCCACGTGACCTCATAAGAGTAAGAAATAACCTCTTGCAGTTACTGAGCCCCTGAAGCTGAGCAGTCTATTGTAGGCCCTCACATAACCCAGCCCTGGTCTGTCCTTGAAAAATCACATGACTAAAGTATACAATGGCTAAGTCTTTCCAAGGAACCTTTGAGAAACTAGGTCTTTTGTTAGATGCATTCTGTAAGTACACACACAAAAATCAGTGGAACTGAATTTTAGTTAACATGCTGGAATAAATCACTCTTTTGATCTAGAGAATTCTTTTATATTTAAAAAATCTCCAATTTATAATGAAAACACTTATGCATAACCTTTAACACAATATAAAGATTATTCCATAGAATATGCTAACACTTGCTTTTGTCTGACAGTTAAGTTCCCTCCAACTTGATGAAGTAAAGAAGCAATTATAAATACAATTAAAGGAAAAAATCTTGGAATCTAGCTAATGCTACCAAATACCAGACCTTATAGGTTTCAAAACTAAAGCAGAGGGCAGATCTGTTCAGTCTCTTGAATTCCATTTTCAGTGTTTGTTCTAGGGTATTTTTAAGAATTATAATATTAAAAAACAAACCGTGAACAATGTGAATTCCTCCAGTTCCTTTTATCTTGAGATGAGTTGATTACTCTCTGAAAGTCTCTCCAAGGTTGATGAATCTATGAAAGAAGAAAGGAAAATGTTTCCTTAGAAAGAGAGAGAAGAAAGCATAGAAAAGACTAGAAATCTGTGCAAGTACAGTGCTGGCCTTATTCTTATAACTGCGTGTGCCTTCTTGGTCCTCAAGCCCTGACCCTCTCCTTCAAGCACTTTTCCCTTAGCACACACATACACATCCCACAATTGATATCTTAGCCTTTTCTCACTGTACTTTAAATTTAGCCCAGTATAGTAATATTTTTAGCCCAAATGAGCTAGAACCATTCTTATTTATAACTTTAATCCCAGAACATCTTTATTCTAGAAATCCCTATTTGCTATTTCACTAGATTTATAATCCTAGAGGTGAACTGGGACACCCCCACAGTTTATGTTATCATCTGCCAGGCTCTACCCCTATGATAGCCAGTGGCCAGCTCAGTCACAGGACGATGCTCACCTGGTCTTCACTATGTTGGGCATTCTACTGGTAAGTGCCATTTTCTGTTTCCTCACCATGTACCTTCCTGCTCAGTTATTTGCTGTTCCAGCTGGTAATCCTATGGAAGAGCTAGTATGTTTCTGCTCCCCTTCATTCTATCTGTGGGTTTATAGAAGCCTAAGAACCTCTGCCATCCTTGACTTAATTCCATGAGCAACTAAAGGAGTAATCCTTACTCCCATATCATTTCTGCCTTCTCTGCCCTCTCCAAGGTCCTTCCACGTGTTCCAGGAGTATTTTAGTGGAGTCACACACCCATATACCCATCTAGGAGGCAGGAACGTCAGTGTTCCCTCTGTGGTGCCTATGCATATTCCACTATGGAAATTCTATAAGACTCACTTTCAAGAAGCCAGGAATTAGTTGAATTTTATCACCTCCCACTTTGAAGGTAAGAGACCAAGGGATGTGTACAGCTTCAATAATAGCAACACAAATATAATTTTCTGTCTGCCAACTACCTTTTAACACTCTGATAGTATGTCACTTAATCTTCACAAAGACTCTTATGAATAGGAATTCCAAAGTAGGTGACTTTTTGGGAAGATCTATAGGTACTGAGATAGGAGTGTGGTGGATACTGCTTAAGGGTGAAATATTTAGTGTTAAAACCCCAGGGGAGAGGGTGTCTAGATCCTTTTGAAGCTGTTTTTAGAATCATCATACCACTAGTCAGCAACCTTCAAAGAACAGGAAGTACTATTGTTCTGTACATCACAGCCATTCAATAATTACTTTTCTGCTTTCAATAGGAGAGCAATATGAATGTATACATGTATGTATGTATATACATCTTTTCATTGTGTTAACTCTAAGTAAAGCATGCTATAGAAAATTCAAACAATACAGAAATACAACAAATAAAAAATATACTCAGCCAATTGTTACCTCCTATAGTTAACCAGTTTTATCAGTTTAGAATGTGTGCATGTGTGTGATTTCTTTGTATATACTTTTCTCAATGTATAGGTGTAGATATGAATTTCATTTTCATAAAAAATATACATAGCACATATGCTATATATGTACATGTGTGTATATACACACCCATATATAAATATATTTCTGAGTATCTTTTTCAGTTAACACATTACCACATCAGTGCAATTAGGTACATCTCCTCTTTCTGGTGGTTTTATATTGTTTCCTGATACTGATGTTACATGAGTTATTTGTCCATGTCCCTGTCGATAGTATTTGAGGAGTCTCTAATCTTTGCTGTTACAACAGTGTCCCAGTGTATAAATACATGGTGCACACAAGCATATGCCCTCTCCCATGAGAGCCAGTGCTCTTTAAAAATAGAATTGCATCAGTGGGACTCCTGGATTGAAGTGCGAAAAAGTCTGCCATGTGAAAAGTCTGCCAAATTGTCTTTCAAAAATGCTGTAGTAATTTATATTCCTGTTACTGAATGGAGAGATTTACATCGTCATCATCTTATAAACACTGTACGTGATCAAAATCTTATTAAATCTTGGGCAGGAGATTTAGCTCAGTGGTTCCGGCACCTGCCTCGCAAGCGCAAGGTCCTGAGTTCAATCCCGGTAACCACATAGAATGCTGGGCATGGTGACTCACGCCCATCAGCCATCAATACCACATACCACAGTGCCGGGCATGGTGGCTCACGCCTGTAATCCCAGCACTCAGGAGGCAGAGGCAGGAGGATTGCTGAGTTTGAGGCTTGCCCGGGCTACATAGTGAGGTCAGGGCCAGCCTGACCTACGAAGTGAGACCCTGTCTCAAAAAAAAAAAAAAATCTTATTAAATCTTGACAATAGAAATACATTATGTGTTAATTAGATTTATAGTAATTGTTAGTGAGTTTAAGCATGTTTCAAGTATTTATTGATCTTTTGTGATTTTCTTATTATTTTTTCAGTTTAACCCTTTCCTCTGCTTTTACTCTTTCTGTATTGTTTTTTAAGAAATACATTGGCTATTATGTGTGTTAACCCTTTGCCTTACATGTTTTACAAATATTTTCCCTCAGTCCTTGGTTGGCTTTGAAATGTGTTCGTATGAACTGATTTTGCCAAACAGAAGTTTTGACTTCTTAATCACTGCAACTTTTCTGTATGGCTCTGGGCCTTCTGTTAATCTTAGAAGGTTCTCTTCACTCCCTGACTATAAAGATACGGAATGTATTTATTTAGAGCACGAGATGACCAAATTCAAAGAGGCAACAGTAATGTAATTGACAAGATGCCAAAGAAAACAGCTCAAAGCCCTCCTAAGGAATCTGCCGAGCCCACATTTTCCCCTCACACTGTACTTTTCCAGCCTATGGTTATTTGTTATGCCTCTGGGAAGCCCTGACTTTCCACTAAGTCCTCCTCCCTCTTTTTTCATTCCTGAGCAGAAAGCTGTTTTTGCTTTTGTTTTTATAGACTGTTAGCAAAACGGAGGGTTCTATCCACCTGTACTTTGCCGGTCATAGGACTCAGGGCAGCATTCCTGTCTGTAAAATTTTCATCTTTCTTCTACCCTTCCACACCCCCCTCTTCTTCCTTCAGGAAGCCAGCAAGGGGCCCCACAGCAGACTTGCACACATCTTCCCCAGCCTGGCTCAATTTCAATGGGAAAGTTTGATGTTGTAAGCTTTGAAAAGTTACTTGCATTTCCCTGCCTTACAGTCACACAGACTTCCTTCACTTCCTTCTAATTCATTTAAAACAAAGAAAGAGAGCCAAGTGTGCTGCTGCTTGGACCCTGGAGGAACTAGCCCCAGGCAGACACAGGAACCCTAGTCTTAGGCCCTTTCCCTGCTTCTGCTGCTCCCCATCCTGCCCTGGGCCTTTCCCTTCTCTCTCCTATTTGGGCACAATCTCTGTAAAGTTTATTTCCTTGGAGAATCCACCACAAGTCAATATGAAGGATTATCTTAGGGGATTGTTTGTCCTGCCACAGCCTGCGTGACTGTCAGTGCCCCACATCAGTTGTGTACATTTACATAAACGCGCCATAATTAAAAGCAGTGTGCTTGCTATGCAAATGAAGTTCCAGGACAAGTGGCCCAGCAACTCAGCACTGTATTTAGATTTCTTCGCGCACCCTCTCCTTGACTTTCTCAGGTATATATGGGGGGGCAGAGATGAGTACAGGTGATGAAAGATGGAGCCAAGGGCCAGGCTTTCAGTTTCAGTTAGGCCAGGCAGCAAAATTTTGCCTGCCCCCCACCTCCAACTCCCAGCATACAGCAAGGTATTTCCTCATCTTCCTGTCCCAAAGGAGCACTTCTCCTGGTTGATGACTGGGAAACTGTGGGGAGCAAAATCCTCTCCCATGACGACATTGTTATGGTTATGAGTGCTACATGATGGAATTTCCAAGAATAGTAAGGCTGTCTCCTCACTGGGTTGTGGATGCTTTCAACGTTTTCTTTTGTCTTGGCCAACTGTACTTTCTGATGGTTCCCCTATAAATCTAAGTACTGTGCTTAATAAATAAAGAGTTCTTTTTCTTTTTTTTTTTTAACTGAAGACAATCTTATCCTTAAGGAAGCTCTCAAAATTCCCAGGGAGGGGCCGGAGGGTTAGCTCAGTGGTTCCAGCGCCTGCCTCGAAAGCGCAAGGTCCTGAGTTTGATCCCCGGTAACCACATATAATGCTGGGCGTGGAGACACGCCCACCAACAATCAACACCGCATACCACAATGCCGGGCATGGTGGCTCACGCCTGTCATCCCAGCACTCGGGAGGCAGAGACAGGAGGATTGCTGAGTTCGCGGCGGCTTGCCTGGGCACCATAGTGAGCTCAGAGCCAGCCTGAACTACAAAGCGAGACCCTGTCTCAAAAGCAAAAAAAAAAAAAAAAAAAAAAATTCCCAGGGAGGGTTTAAAGAAGTTGTGGAGGTATTTAAATGAGTTAATAAGCCCCAACACTGCACCTTGGCTTCCTGTTAGTTGTTATCGCTACTAGCAGTGATCATTGTGAAGAGGGAGGACTTTCAGAATAAAATCCAAACATCAGCATTGAGCAAGGAGCAGACAATAGACTCTAGTGTAGATGTTATTTCCAGGGACTTCGGTATCTGCCGAAATTAGCATAAACTAATGTTTATGAGCCATGTGATGTTTTCAGCCACCAGGCTCTCCTCAGGATGAAGGATCCTGATATCATGACATGTCTTCCAGTGGCTTTTGGTCATAGGAAAATAAGAAATGTTATCCATATCACACAGTGAAAAGAAGCTAGAAAAAAACACATCAGGAAAAGGCCATTTAGGACTGACTTCCTAGAGGAACCTGAAACCAAGAAAGATTATTGGTCTGATATCTCCTGAGAGGTAGTCTCACTTTCTAGATAGGCTTTTCAGTGATGCTGGGAATGTAGCTCAGTGGTGAAGTCACCTGCCTGGTAAGTACAAGGTCCTGAGTCAATTTCGGGCACTGCCAAAAGAAAAAAGAAAGAAAAGATAAGCTTTTCTGAGAGACTCTTTTCCAATATTCTCTGCTTCAACAAATACAATCCAAGATTTTTATATATACATTAAAAAACACAAGCATCATGTCTCTTTAAGCCTAGAAATGGGTTCTTCTAAATGATGCATGACTCCTGCTTTTCAGAGTGCCCCGTGACAGTCACATGTCCCAAACACTTTAGTTTCCCTGCACTGAAAGGAGCAGAGAAGTGGCAGCTCAGTGGCTCTCACGCTGCTGAAAATGCTTGTCAACCAGAGGCTACCCTGGCCTCTGTGGCATCCCGCCTTCAGCTCCTACACAGGCTTCCGCGGAGCACCAGGAGCCCCGTGAGAGAGCCAAGCTTTCGAGCTGAGGAAGATGATTGCAGTGTGACATCGGAAAGGGCTGTGGCATAAAGCCTTCCTTGTATGAAACCCTGGCACAAACAGCCTGAGACAGTAGGAATATGAGAGGGCACAGTGTCACCCATGGCAGAGCCGGTCATAAAGAAGGAGTTAGAAACTGCTAGGATTAGAGGTCCCATTTGACCCTGCTATTCTCCTGCTAGGAATATACTCGAAGGAATTACAAGAATCATTTTGTAAAGACATATGTGCACCCATATTCATGGCAGCTCAGTTTGTGATAACCCAGTCTTGGAAACAACCCAGATGCCCATCAGCTGGAGACTGGATAAAGATGTGTTTTTTTTTATAAAATGGATTATTACTCTGCCATAAAGAATGACAAGTTTCATTCATTTATGTGCAAATGGATACACCTCGGGGACACACTAATAAGTGAAATAAATAGATCACAGATATGTAAATATCGTATCTTTTCTTTGGTATGAGAACCTGTAGATGTAAATGAGTTCTAGAATGTTTGATAGATTTTGTAAAATAGGAAATATTCAAAGGGAATGTGGTGGGGGAATGTAATGAGGGGAAAGAATAAATATGATCTGGAAAGAAAAAGAAATAGCATGTATATAAGGGGTGGGGGATTGTGGGTGGGTAGGGATATGGGTAAAAATGAGAATTAACTTCTGTTATATACTGGTATAAATTCTCCAGTGTTGTGTGTGATTGTCAGTTGTATATAAAATACCAATAAAGGATTCAGTTTAAGAAAAAGAAAGAAACTGCTACTCCCTTTCTTGCTTGAACTGTGTGAAGTAATTTAATGTTTAAAACAATACTACAATAAGTTTTTTTTTTTTTTTGAGACAGGGTCTCGCTTTGTAGTTCAGGCTGGCCCTGAGCTCACATGTAGCCCAGGCAAGCCTTGAACTCAGCAATCCTCCTGCTTCTGCCTCCCGAGTGCTGGGATTACAGGCATGAGCCCCCATGCCCGGCACTGTGGTATATGGTATTGATGGCTGGTGGGTGTGAGTCACCATGTGCAGCATTGTATGTGGTTACCGCGGATCGAACTCAGGACCTTGCGCTTGTGAGTCAGGTGTCAGAACCCCTGAGCTAAATCTCCAGCCCAATACTACAATAAGTTATGCCAATTTATTCAATAAAATGTGTCTTTACCCCTAAGTGATGACATTTACATTTTTAAATACAAAATTGTGTGTGTGTGTGTGTGTGTGTGTGTGTGTGTGATACTGGGGATTGAACTTGGGCCCTTGTGTGTCCAAGATTGGCACGGTACCACTTGAGCTAAATATACAGTCCCTTTTTAAAAAAAAAAAATGGAGACAGGGTTTCACTTTGTAGTTCAGGCTGGCCCTGAGCTCACTGTGTAGCTCAGGCAAGCCTCGAACTCAGCAATCCTCCTGCCTCTGCCTCCTGAGTGCTGGAGCCACCAAGCTCAGCATTTGTGATATGTAGCATGGATTGCTGGTGGGCATGAGCCACCACGCCCAGTATTGTTGTATGTGGTTACCAGGGATTGAACCAGGGACCCTGTGTTTGCTAGGCAGGAGTCGGAACCACTGAGCTAAGTCTCTGGCCCATAAATATAAGATTTAAGGTTACAGGTTTCACAAGAGGCAGCACAATTATTGGAACAAATGGCCACTCATCACAAGGTTAATCAAATAAACTTGAACCTTAAAAGAAAAATAGACCTCATATAATAACTTCTTGCCTTCATAAGGCAGCAGGAAAATTTGGATAATTCCAGAGAGAAAATTTGAGAGCAGATATTCATCAGCTATATATGTTACATAGGTACCTTGTTAGCATAAGTCCCAGGGAATCTAGAGCCTTCCTTTCAGTAAGAACAATGACAAGAGACGATCCTCATTCACAGAACACTGTGTGGCCTTTCTACACATGATCCTTCCTGTTAAGCTTAACCCACGAGCACTCTTCTGAGGTCAGGTCCATTAGGCTTCCTATCACTTCACTGGCTTGAGTTCCTGATCTAACAATGAACTTCTTGTGCTTAGTGATATCATTAAGACTCTCTGTAGAACCATACAAAGGGCCCTGTACCAATGAAGAGTATGACTACCATTGTCCTTCCAGGCTGATTTACAAAATTTAAAAAGCAGTTTAAAGGCCGGGGATTTAGCTCAAGTGGTACCACGCCTACCTTGGAAGCACAAGAGCCAGAGTTCATCCCCTGTTTTAAAAAAAAAAAAAATACAATTGAAAAAACAATTTAAAAACTTGCTTCATGTCCTGATGATACTAATGTTCTTCACAACATTAGATCTAGAAAGATCCATACAGTTTTGAATATTCAAAACCTCATCACGATTGCACTGAAATCCTCTAATGACATGTTCAAGGTGCAAGGAGACATACCTTCTTGAATTCAGGAAAAGTACTTACAGTGGGAAGCATGATTCTTCCTTCAGCAGCAGAGTGTGAGCTCCTGACAGTGCAGGGCATCCCTGCACTGTAAGGAGGAGTGTGTACTTGTAGTTAGGTCCTGAATTTCACATTACCACACATGAGTGTTGCTCTGGAGAGGGATTCAATAATACCTCACATTTCTGAAGTGCTTTATTATGGACTACACAAAAGGTATGCATTTTATCTTCTGCTTCTCACAGCAATCTTACTGGTAAACCCTACAATTATGTTTACATCTTGAATGAGAAATGAGACAAAGACGTTGGCAGCTTTCCCAACACCACACAACTATCAAATGGCAACCCTGGGACTTACATGCAGGTGAGTCTGACAGACAGCAAACTACTTGGGGGTCTATTAACAAAGAGTTTTCTGACATGTAATCTCAGATAAGCTTCAAGGGACCTTTGCACATGAAATATTATCATCTCCACCTTATGAACAAGATTAATAAGGTTAAAATGAATACTTAGACCCATTGGCTTAATAAATAACTCATTTTTCATGCCAAACAATCATATAAACCACTAGAAATCCTAAAATATGTATATATGGTCTACTTTTACGTGCACTAAAATATGTGCACAGTATATTTTAAATATTCATCATATAAGAAACAGTGAATGTAATATTTTAGCATAAATTTTTTTAACTCCTTTCTGCTTAAGGTTGCCAAATTTAGCAAATAAAAATACAAGATGCCTAATTAAATTTGAATTTCAGAAAAGAAAACAACAATTGATTTACAAGGCACAAATTTTTAAAGTTTTCATTATTTATTTGAAATTCAAATTTAAACAGGCATCCAGAATTGTATCTGGCCACTTTCTTTCTTTCTTTTTTTTAATTGAATTCTTTATTGGTACAATTTATATACATCTCACAATCACACATAACACTGGGGAATTTGTACCAATATATGACACAAGTCAATTCTCATTTTTACCTATATCCCCACCCACCCACACCTCCCCACCCCCTATATGCATGCTCTTTTATTTTCTTTCAGAATCATATTTATTCCTTTCCCTCATTACATCCCCACACCAAATTTCCTATGGAAATTTCTCATTCTACAAAAACTGTCATACTTTCTAGAGCTCATTTTCATTTAGAGGTGCTCATATCAAAGAGAAGATCTGGTATT
>PVIC010024595.1:0-25869 GCA_004025085.1 Thryonomys swinderianus
TTTTTAGCAGACCTGAGAAATGTATTATTTGGAGTTACCTAATATCTTTCTAAAATCAAAATGATGCACTAATAAAGGAATATTTGTTTTTGTTTTATTCCTCCAGAGAGTACTTAGGAAAATGACTATAAGTTTTAAGAATATTAGCTGCTTAAATAAAAATGGTTTAAAAATTTTGGAATATATGTCTGTTTTAAAAAAAAATAGAATTTGTTGTAGGGGACCTGGAAAAGTAAGAAATTCTCATGTTGCCCTAATTTTTCCTAGTTTTCCTCTACAAGGATGCATTTTCGGCCTCTGTGGAGTTTTGACTCCTTGCATAGATCCATGAGCACACTAAGAACTCTGTGGAAAACAAACCTTTCAAGATGAGACCGAACCCTATATTCAATTGACAGAAACTTCAATTCTAGAGGGGATGCCAAATCTCTAGCACATGAAATCTACAGTTTCAATGACTAAAAGCATAGTTTTCTGCAATGAAAGTCACAACTGCAGGCAGGGTCCAGTTCTTTCTTCTTTTCTAATGAGGAGACAGAGACTAACTTGAGAGAGAACCAGTTGTTAGTGACAAGTTAGGACTTCAGTGCAGCTCAGGCAACTCTTTTGTAATACTTTTTTTTTTTTTCTGTACTGGGGATTGAACTTGGGCCCTTGTGCTTCCAAAGTAGGCATAGGTACCACTTGAGCTAAATTCCCAGCCCTCTTTTGTAATACTTTTACAAGCAGAAGCAAAGTTCCATAGCAGATGTTAGTTATCTCAAACTCAAGAATAATGGCTTTCACCTGAGAGGGATAATTTTTTTTCACCCCAAATGATAAATCATGTGACTAGCAGCCTTGTAAGCTGTGAGCATCCTGTATATCACACTGTTTCCCACTTTGTCCACTCATTCAACAAGTAGAAGGACAGGACAGTAATCTGCTGAGGGACCCCCCTCCATTTGGATAAGTCCAAGACAGTCTGTTGTGACTTCCAAGGGAGATGGTGAAAATTATCTTACATGTATATTTTAGGAGAATTTTATCTTAAAAGTGAAATCTTAGGACAAGTCATAGGTCAATCTTTGAAATACCATTCTTTCCATATGTTTTCTTATATAATCTCTTGTCTGTTAATATTTTTTCACTAGTACACTGATTTTGAGTATTGTTTGCTTTTAACTGAATTATTAATCTTGCACGTTGAAAAATAGTGAAAGAGAAGGTAAGTATAAGTTTTTAATAAGTATTATTTATAACCACTTATTTTTTCTCCTTTTCTCTCACTGTCACTCTCTCCCTCCCTCCTTTCCTCTTCTCCCAATAGACACAAGTGTTATATTGCACAGAAAGTATCATTTGTCTTATGAATCTAAGAACCCTAATCTTTTTGAGTAATCATTATCACAAAAATAAGTCACCCTCTCGCTTTTACCTGAAACTATAATGATGCTGATTATTTAGAGAGAAGATATTAATAAAATATTTAACATTCCATTTACTACTGACATTTCAGCCCTTGCTGAATTTTTGTGTTGTGTTTGAAGACAAAGCCTCATATCTAATTCAGGCTGGGCTTGAACTTACTATGTAGCACAGGCTCACTCCAACTCATAGTGATCCTCCTACCTCAGCCTTACAAATGCTGGAATTACAAGCATACACCACCGTGCCTGCTAAATTTTTGAGACTGTTTCTTTGAAAAGACAGTATGGAATAACTAAATTTGATAGGATCCTCTTTTGGAGACATTCAACTATCTTAAAACAAAAATGTGATGCCATACACAGCCCAAGTAGTCCTTGTTCATTGGTGTAGTTCAGGAATACCTAAGCATCATCATATTAACTGTTTAATTGTTGTTTTCCTTGCTTAATAAAAGATGTACATTGACTGCTTTGGTTCAGAAATTGTTAACATATTGGAAAATTCAACATACTCAACAAGAGCAGAGCAGTCTGCTACATGCCCCACGTGAACCTTATGTTGATTCTAGGCTGTTAAAGTTGCAGTGTCACTGACAGGGAACCAGTATAGCATATTTAGAACAACCATACAGGTTTTAGATAATAATTTTTGACAGAATCTAATTCCTTCTACCTCTGCAAGAAAATTATCATTGCAGTCATTTTTATACTTTTTAATTTTAATTTTTCTTACATTTTTAAATAAGGGTATAACCTTATATAGCTCTTCTACCAAAGGATGACAGCTGATGAATATCAAACTGTTAGAAAATTCTCTCTAGTTAATTATCACCCTTTCATCTCCTAAAACAACAAACCTCAATTAGTCTTTTAGAGAAAGCACCACATGTGCTGCTCCCTGTCAGTCCTTAATTAAGGAAACAGAAAGTACATGCAAAGCAAAACTTTTCACCAAAAAAAAAAGTTTATGAGATGAAGATGTTAATATAGATTTCTCAAGCTACTCCAAAAATAAAGCTTTTAGAAGTCACACACTTGGCAATAGGGGCTCCATTGTTTGAGCTGACAAGTCACCATTCTCTGTGATGCTGGGAATATATGCAAAGAGAATCCCAAGAAGCTCATCTTACTCAACTGAGTGGCTAAAAGTGTTTTGTAAAACAGAACAAAGGATTCAACAGGATGGGTACAGCCACAGGTGAAGAGAAAGAGCCAGAATTATGAGGAACATTGCATAATTTCAGAGGTAGGAGGACCATAATCATAGACCCAGTTGGATAGGATTGCTTTCCCTGCACTTTGGAGGCTGATCAAAAGAGGAAGAGGCAAGGAGACCTATTAGGAGGCTGTTGCAGGAACCAAAGTGAGAAATATATCATTCAGAAAGTGGATTTTCAAAATAGAACAGGCATAGCAAATATATGTGGACAGTAAAATCAGCATGACAATTTATGACCTAAATTTTACTAAATTTTGATGGTAGCCATTCGCTGATGAGACTGTTGGTAAAATGAAACCCTTCTACATCATTGGTGGGAATGTAAATTAGTACAACCAGTATGAAAATCAGTATGGAGAGTCCTCAAAACCTTAAAACAGCCGGGTGTGGTGTCTCGCACCTGTAATCCCAGCACTCGGGAGGCAGAGACAGGAGGATTGCTGAGTTCAAGGCTTGCCTGGACTACATAGTGAGCTCAGGGCCAGCCTGAACTACAAAGCGAGACCCTGTCTCAAAAAAAAAAAAAAATCCTAAAACAATAAATTCCACTTAACTTAGTAATTCCCCTTCTAGGTACTTCCCTGAAAGAGTTAAAGACATCATAGTACACCAACACATACATACTCCTGTACATAGTAGCTCAGTTAAAATAGCTAATACTTGGAGGTGGCCTAGATGTCCATTAGTAGATGAATGGATAAAGAACATGTGTTATTTATACACAATGGAGTAATACTCGGTTCTACAGAAGGATAAACTAGCATCATTTGTAGGAGAATGATCCACTTAAGACATAATGTTAAATGAAATAAATCAGACACACAAACTTAGATATCACATGGTTTCTTTCACATGAGAAATTTAAAAGATAAATAAAGAGTAAAATAGCCGGGCGTGGTGGCTCACGCCTGTAATCCCAGCACTCGGGAGGCAGAGGCAGGAGGATTGCTGAGTTCGAGGCTTGCCTGGACTACATAGTGAGCTCAGAGACAGCCTCAACTATGAAAGCGAGACCCTGTCTCAAAAAAAAAAAAGAGTAAAATAAAAAATAGACAATGGGGAGTAAGAGATAGTTCTTTTTCAAGTGGAAAAGAAAGCAAGAAATGAAGGGAGGGTGTAAAAGGAGAGAAAAAGGACTTAAAAATGAATTGAAATTTGTTGTGAACATGTATGACCTGCCCAAAAGGAATACAATAATTATGTGATGCAAACATGTCAATAAAAAAGAGAAAAAATTAACAACTTTGGGCAATAGAGAAGGCCGAAATGTCTCCCTAACCTTGCCTTGTTTGAACAATGTGTGTAGGCAAAGTACAGAAATCTTAAAGAAATAGCAGTCTTAGTCTTGGACAAAATAAATTCATGTTCCCTTTATGAAGTACGTGATAAATATAGAAATCTGGATGGCAGGCTGAGTTACCACTGAAATATGGAAATCATAAGCAAATAATGACAGCGAAGGTATGGCATATGTGAGAGCACAAAAAAGAAGGATTTAAGATCTAACTCAGGAAGAATAAATTGGGGATGTGGTTGAAGATGCTGGAAATATTTTCTGTATTACTACTATGAGTCAAAGGTTACTGTAATGAGAACATTAGTCTAATCTTTAGAAAATCATTTGCCTTGTGATATTGATTCAATTTGAATGTCAGTTTTCTTACCTAGAAAATAGGTATAACAATGCTCACATAATAAATATTCTAATATCCACTTAACAAGTATTCTAAAGCCTAAAATAGGTAAGCTGTGTCACAACCTCAGAAGTTAGCACATAATAAAGTATCAAAATTATATATTTTATTTGAACCCTGAAGCTTGTTAAAAACTAGACTCATTATCAGCCTGGCCCTCAAATTACTGTTTGTTTTAAATTGAATTATTTACTGGTACAATTTATATACATCACAATCACACATAACATTGGGGAATTTGTACCAATATATGACACAAGTCAATTCTCATTTTTACCCATATCCCTACCCACCCACACCTCCCAACCCCCATATACATACTCTTTTATTTTCTTTCAGAATCATATTTATTCCTTCCCCTCATTTCATTCCCACAGCAAATTTCCTGTGAAATTTCCCATTCTACAAAAACTGTCGTATTTTCTAGAGCTCATTTGCATCTACAGGTGCTCATATCAAAAAGAAGATCCGGTATTTGCCTATCTGTGATCTATTTATTTCACTTATTAGTGTGTCCTCCAGGTGTATCCATTTGCACATAAATGAATCAATCTTGTCATACTTTATGGCAGAATAATACTCCATTTTATAAAAAGAGCCACATCTTCTTTATCCAGTCTCCAGTTGATGGGCATTTGGGTTATTTCCAAGATTGAGCTATCACGAACTTAGCTGCTATGAACAAGGATGTACCTCTGTCTTTTCAATGTGACTTTTAAAAATTCTTTTGGGTATATTCCTAGCAGGGGGATAGCAGCACAGTGAGGACTCAGGTACAGACCCCGGGCGCCATTCCAAATTACTGTTTTTGATGTATCTTTTATCATTACCAAGCCACAAGCCTAGATTTATTAGTCTCTCCTCTCCCCATTGCCACATCTAATCTCACTCCCGTCTTGTCATTCCACTTCTTGTGCAACAGTACCATTGCCGCCATTAAGTCCATCCTAATTTCTGGTCGCAATCACTGAAAACTTCCTTTTGACTATAATACATGGCCTAAGTGAGTTCTTCTAAAGGGCATATTTATTATCATTGACTGGTTAAAATTTGTTCTGTTTTGCAGAAAGTCTAAACTTATAGCTTGTAAAACTCATTCATAATCTGAAGAGATGATATATTGTAACTTAGCCTTCCAGTCTTTTTGAGGATTATAGCCACACCAATATCTCTTCTTCCAGGTGCATGTTTTCTGTTCATCCCACCCCTTTGACTCTCTTAGTTTCTCCTCTGACACACCTTTCTGAGACTAGAAAAGTAGTGCTGTTGCGTGCTCCTAAAGCATACCAGAGTCCTAATCTCTGGTCTCCTTCCTTAGATTATGTATTTCCTAAGACAAAAATATGTCTTACTCATTAGGTTATGCTTACATGTAGAATGCCCAATAGTATATTTTAAGTGATTAATGTCTTTCTTGAAGAATAAGTTTAAAATCCACTAGAAAAACATATCTTTAAGCAGCTGTACAAGTTCTATTATTTTAGTTTCTTGTCTAGTTACCTTTGAAACTAAAATTTTTAAGTGTGTGTGACCTTGAGCAAGTTAAACCTCTCTGTGTGAAATTTTCTTGTGTGTAAAATTTGGATAATTGTATGTACCTAATATTTTTATTCTAAGGGTTATAAGAACAAACCCATACATATCACTTACTCAAGTGCTCTCAACAATTATTATTTTGTCATTGCTGCTGTTGTATTGTTTTGCTACTAAAATATTGAAGTCCATTTAACATATACTATGACAAAAGCATCCAGATCATAATGCTTGGATGGTGGTGGACTGCATTATTTGTGTTTAAACATGTAAACTTTATGTCTTTGTTGTTTGGGTGAAAGGGGTGATGATAAATTGAGCCTGTATGTAATACTAACTTGTTCCTTAACTTTCCCACCTCAAAAAGAGGGAGAATAAATCCTTGCCTGCCTTTCCCAGAGAAGATAAAATAACAAAAGTTCACATGAGCATCTTTGAGTGTTTCAGTAAAAATTAAATTACATGAATTCAAAATCAATTATACTGCATTTTTAAGAAATTCCCAGGGGATGGGATAGTCATATACTAAGCAGATAATTGCCCTGCCTGATCTCACATGTACTTTTGTAAGTACCAAGAAAAAATTTGTTCTCAAAAAAATATTTGGGACTCTTAATTTTGAATGTATATGCAGATTCTTTTCCCTAAAGTTGTGCACTCATAGAGTAGCCAATGTGACTATATACATTTTAATGAATTAAAATGAATCAAAATTATAAATTGAGTCCTTCAGTCCTTCTAGCTATTTTTCAAGTATTCAGTGGCCACATATGACTAGTTACTGTCATGTCACTTAGAGAACTTCTGAATGTTCTGAAAGAACTGGAAGTTCTATCAGAGACTCAGGCTGAATATTCCTGTTGTTTTATAGTTTTAGCTCACCATTGTTACCACTTCAAGGATTAAATGACCTTAGCTGTAGTGAGATGACTTCATAGTCAGGACGTTACCATACTACAAAAAAGCTGGTAGAGACTGAAGAGAAATTAAACAAAGGATAAAGAAGAAGCAATGAAGGGTACAAAAGAAAACCACTTGGTATTATAATAAAAAGCATAGACTATGATTCATGAATCGTGTTTTAGCAGAATTTTACTTAATTTTCACTTCCAATGTTTGTCTCATTGCGCTTGCACTGGACAGAGTGTTCTCATGCTGACTTTCTAATGTCGTTTGGGTTTTCAGATGTTCTAGCTATCAGTTACACATGAAAACTGTGATAAAACTTAACTACCTTATGTATATCACTAGCACATGTTTGAAATGTATTTTCTCCTTGGAGGACTCAGCAGATGCTATGGAGTTACTTGCAATTTTCCTTCAGAACCTTAGTGTTTATCCTTGTTTTAACCTTGTGTATTCATCACAAGTGATTTTCATGTTGACCAATATTTTGGCTTCTACTACTCATGTATAAAGGCATTATAACTTAGCATGTGTATTTATTGTCCCCCAAAGTAAAAGAATAATCTGTGAATTTTTGCATTTAGGTCATTCTGTCCATTGAAGAAGGCTACAGGCTTCCAGCCCCCATGGGCTGCCCAGCATCTCTGCACCAACTGATGCTTCACTGCTGGCAGAAGGAGAGAAACCACAGACCAAAGTTTACTGATATCGTCAGCTTCCTGGACAAGCTGATCCGCAATCCCAGTGCCCTTCATACCCTGGTAGAAGATATCCTTGTGTAAGATGCATAATGTTGATTTTTTTTCCTTTAACAATCGTTCTCTTGACAATCTTTCAACCTATAGATGAGAGTAAGAGGAAGAGGAAGTGTTTGCCTTGGTAACATTCTCATTGTTGACCTTATTACATAAACCATAGTTTGTCATCTGAATAGACAAACTATTAACATTAGTGAAAAATGTGTCTTTTTCCACAAGCAAACAGCATTTCCTTCTCTTTTCCCTGCACAAATCCCTCTAAATTGCTTTGTCCATATTCTTTTCCTGTATTATTTTTGATATTTATATATCTTTCTTTACTGTTGCTTCCTTGCCTTTGTAAGTAGTATTTATATTTGTCCATGTAGTTGCTCTAATTTTTTTTGTTTATTCTATGTTCTGTCCTTCTGTTTGAAATGGCAAACAAGACAGGTAATGTGTGAATCGACCAGGAGCAAGGATGTTTCCTGCTGATATAATCACACCTAGCCATTGTTACTTTCCACTCCTAAAGCCAGAAAAGGATGGTTGACAAAGAATGAAGGCCTTTGTACACCCTTTTATATGTCAGAGTTGAGAAATCTACTCACCTATCTTTAAAAAGCAATTATAAGAAAAGTCCAACTAAAATAATTGTCATCTGTGTCTGAAAGTATTACATTTAAAGTATCATTAATTTGAAAATATATCTTTACATTTAGGTCAAATTGGACTTAGAAATTACCAAAGCATTTCCAAAGTTCACTTTCCCGACTCAGGGGATAGTCAAGGAAATATACAGATGTTCAACTTCAGGTCACTAGTTCAAGCCAGTGTGCGGTGTAGTGACAATAAGGCTGAGACTCTTCAAGGACTATCTGAAACAAGTCTCAGTTCACAGCAGAACTTACGAGAGTTCACCTCTAAATCACTAATTGGCAGCCTCACTAAAGTGAAACCAAGCATGAAATAGCTAGAGATTAAACTATTACTATAGCCCATCTTCCCCAAAGCAGTCCATTATAGGAAGCTGGAAAGGAGCAGGGATGGTGGAGGAAGGCACTTTGGAGTTCATCTTTAAAGCAATGGACAGCCATTTAGGGATTTAAGCAAGAAAATGACATGATCACATTTGCATTTCTGAAAGATCACTCTAGGATTGACTTAGATAGACTATGAATGCAAAACAGGGAACAGGACTGAAAGCAGAGACAGTTGTACATTTTCAACAAGCCAAGCTAGAAAAGATCAGGACCTACTTTCTAAATGGAAATAAGCTTGGGATCAGAAGAGAAGAGAATGAACTAATTATTAGTCAGAAAAGCAGTATGTATTAATTACTGAGTATGAAGAAAAGAAAGAAATAAGGAAGGTAGGGAAAAATCAAGGACATTTGTCAAATTTCTTTCTTCAGCAAGCTGAATGATGGTATAATCAGTAAGAGAGGAAGAGGAAAAACTTTGCTGTAGAACTAAGATCTTTCTGAGCATGGTGACTCAGCAGTGCTTGTGTGATACCTAAGGGGGAATGTCTAGTAGGTAGTCTTATTTATAAGTTGCACTTCCAGTGAAAAGATATGGCCTGTGGATACAGATTTGAATATCATCAGCTAAGACTGTAGTGTATGTTTTAAGTATAGTTCAGATAATCTGTGAAAAAGATTAAAAAATACATTTAAACAGAGGAAAATGATGCAGTCCTCTGGAACACCAAGATTTCAGACATGAGAAGGCAAAAAATAATCAAAGGAGGCTAGGAACAAAGAGTTACATGGATAATAAGGCATATGGAGAAAGCTATGTCATAAGTCCAAAGAGGAAAGCATTCAAAGAGTATGGCATCCAAAGCTTGACAACTTCAATAAAGTAAAAACAAAGATATTTCCATAGAATTTAGCAATGAGATACTTAGGTATTAATGAGCAACTTTTACAAGAGTATTTTCAATGAAGTTATATAAGATGGATTATAATAGAAGAGGAATGAATATGTCAAAGAGAATAATATATAGTACTAACTTTTGTTCCAAGAAACCCTTCTGTGACAGAAAACGAAACTAGATAGGGAAAGTGTTTCTTGGTTTTTGTTTTCAAGTGTTTCATTGAAAAGGCTTGGGCCTGCTTTAATACTGAAAAGAAAGTCCTATAGAAAAGAAGCATGAAGTGGGCCTATTATAGAAGAGGACATTTAATCCAGACCTTCTGTGGTATAGGGTTAACTGACATCACAGCCAGTACCTATCAACAAAGCTGTCTAACTCTGCTATAATTGTAGACACAAGCAGGTAAAAGTCTTACTTTTAAATGAAGGCACATTAAACAAGTTCTTGTCAGTATTTCCAAGATTAAGAATGATAATCATATTTGTAAAATATTAATGCAGTATCTAAAATTGGAATGTGTCAAAAAGCTAAGGATCCAGAGGTCAAGTTGAGATGAGAGATGGTGCCTGAGGGCCTAATCTTAATGATTTAGGGAGGAACGTGGGAATACACTGGACCAGCCCAGTGTGTGTCAAACTCGGTGATAGCCCACCATAGGCAGCCCTGGAGCTGGGTGTTTTTTATAGAGAAGGCAGCTTGATTTGATTCTTACCTCTAATCTGTAGGAAACCAAATGGAAGCTCTTGTGACTGATAGCCTATCCTTGTTTCTGACAAAGATATATGTGCTACTACTTTTTGCTCTTAATATGTTTTTGCTTGAGAAACAAAGTGAACCAGAGTTCTAAGGTTGTCATGCCTGAACCTTATCCGCATTCTTAGTTTCAGAGCAACCTGAATGGTTCCTATTGCCACCTTTGCACCCTCCATATCACCTACCCATCCTGTCCCTGATCTCAAAACTGAGACTGTTTAGGGACAACACACATAAAGGATAATATTAGCCAAAGAACACCTAATTTATTCTTATAAAACTGTGGCAAGCACTCCCATCTCCAAAATCCCCAGAGCCCAAATGTCTGTTCTAGAGTGATATTGTATTAAGAAAACATGATGTAGTACAGAATTTCAAGTTCTCCTCCTACATGTCTTTCAAAAATGAAAATGAACCTAAATGTATAATCTACAGCCACTTGTACAGACTCTGATGCACTCCCTTCTTCTCTAATACCCCTAAACTCCCAGGTTTCTCTCACACTTCTGTGTTGTCAACATAACTCTCTCCTCTACAAGGTCCCCATGGTTTTTATTCCACTCTAATTACATTTTGCTCAAGAGTTCATCTGAGAAGCTTTTATCCTTTAACTTGGAAGAGCGGTAAGAGGGAGAAGAAATTCAAGTGACAAAAGGGGGTGAAGAAGGCTATGAAACCCATGGTTTAATAATATTATACTACCACGCTGGAAATTCATAAAGCCTATATCTCTAATCTTTCTAATATCTAATTTTAAAAGATACTTAGAAGGTGTTCATTGTTTAGAGCAGCAGTTCTCATTGGCTTTTCTATTGACAGTTTTGTGCCTAACATGCTTCCATTCAGAGTTCCCAACATGCTTGCTTTCTCTCCTGATCAAGTATGCATATCTAAATTAATATGACAATATACAAATATAACTTTAAATCCAATTATGTATAAAAAGGTATTTGCAAACCTATCACTTCAGGTCAGGCAGCCAGCCTTTCATAAATGTATTCAATGTGGCCTCATTTTCTCTCATTTTATGATAATGTCATCACTTTTCAAATAATTACTCATAGCAGTCATATGGTACACCACCCCGGGAGAAGGGTCCTAACCTGAGAGCAAGTGTATGTGTAGAACAACACCTGGAGCAATGTATGACTGTGTGCTTTGAACCAGCAATCATCCCTACTTCCCCAATCCAGGTTTACTCTCACAAAGTCCTCGGTTGTCAGGGAACCTGTAGTTCAATACCGTCTGTCCCAGTGCGCATACAATATCCTTTCCCCCAACCTTCCCTACCTCTTGAACCTCAGTCACGCTGTACTACACCTTCTTCAGTCTTCAGTCTTCACCCTCGATTCCTTCGTGCTCTAAAGACTACTGAACATAATAGGCTACAGTCAGCTGGTCAGTGTTAAGGCAAAACTGTGATGTAATGGAAAAAAATTTGGGGGCAAATCTTGCTCTAGGTGCCCACCATGTCACTGATCAAAAACCTTACATATATATATGGGCTTTCTGACCATAAGCTCAGAAGTGGTATCTAGGGAAGAACAGCAGCTGCCCAGTTGGAAAGTGACACCTGTCATAGTCAGTGGCCTGGGAAATCAGGTTCTTTTAGGGCTAAGGCACCTCAAGAATGTTCTCTCTACCGACTGAAAAATAGCCATATTTTAGCTCTTAGAAATTGCTACCACCACCATTTGAACAGTATGTGTATTGCTGAACTTCCAAGCACTCGGCTCGCAGTAATGCATAAAGGAAGAACATTGTGAAAGACTCATACTAATACCATAATTATGAATCTCTCCTTTAGAGAACTGTGAGAAATGTCCTAAGGCTGAATGGTACCCTAGATTCCTTAGCAATAATTCAGTTAATAATAATATTTTATGATTATGATAACTTCTAATAATCTGATATAAAAATTCCATGTATTTTGTAAAAATCTTACTCAGAGCTGCCTAGGCAATATAAAATCAGCACTTCCTAAATTGTTTATCTCTATACAGCATATAACGCATGACCTATTTGTTTTGATTTTTGCTGCAAACACTTGTGATGACATTTTTACGAAAGAGAAGTCAGTGGCTGTCCAAAGCAAATAAAGTTAAAGGATAAAATCTTATAAAAGACAGAATACAAAGCACTGAACAGAAGATATACAACTTGAACCCACCTAGTAGAAAATCTAAAGTTAACTTCTATGAACTCAGTAGCATAAGATAGTATTATAACTAAGATCAACCCCTATAGAAATAATTATACAAATTCTGATATATATAAATATATCTATTATCAACACTTACTGCCATTTGTTAAATGCTCACCATGTGCCAATCATTTTAACAGTAACTTTCCTCAATTAAGTCACTTGAATAGTTACTGTTGTTATCCTCACTCTTCAGATGAAGGAATGGAGACTCCGAGAAGCTACCTCTCCTAAAAGAACACAGCCAAGGGCTGGATTTAGCTCAAGTGATACCACGTCAACCTTGGACGCACAAGGGACTGTGTTCAATCCCTGGTACAGCAAAAAAAAAAAAAAAAAAGAATACAGCCAAATAATTAATAGATGAAGAACAAGTTTCATCAAATCCAAATCACTCAGTATTTCTACCATACAGTCTACAACTACTCAGGATGGTACCATGTCTCTTGATATAGCACTATTTCAGAAATATAATCCTAAGAGGCTACATTTTTTAGTGTAGAAGTAAACCTGTTATTTTATGTCTCACTGAGAAAACACATGCATGTAGAGTATATTCTCTCAGCTCTTGGAATAAGTAATAAGTGTATTGCTCATATATTTCCCAAACATTCTCCTGCAGTGCCCGTAACAACTAGAACAATATAGAGACATTAGAAAAATATGCCAAGAACATAGTTCCATATTTACATCTTCAGGCATTTCTATACTTTGAATTGTTCTGGTGTTGGCATATAACATGCTTTGCTTCCATTTCCTTAGTATGGCAGTATTAGTCATCACACTTTCATAATGAACTTAGAAATTATCTCACTATCTTTTTCATGAGGACATTTTGATAGCTACTCCTAATGCATTGAAGTGTGATGTAGAATCTATTTCCTGATTGTGAATTATTTCCTCACAAAAATAGTCTTGTGGCTGGGGATGTAGCTCAGTTGTACAGTGCCAGCCTAGCAAGTGTGAGGTCCTGAGTTCAATTCCTGGTACGGAAAACAAAATAATATTTCTCTGAGTTCAGGAGCCTATTATGCTTGTTCTAAGAATCATATACAGGTACTCAGATTTACAAGATAAGTTTTATTTAAATTTTTATTGGTACATTTTATATAATATCATCATACTCAACATTGAGAATATGTACCAGTATATGATAAGACATAATTCTCATTTTTTTCTCATTCTCCTGCCCCCCCTACAATGCCCCAAACCCCTATATACATAAGCTTTGCTTCCTTTTTCTAATGGCCACATTTTTTCTTTCCTGTCATTACTTACCCCTACCTCCTGTTTCCCTTTGAATATTTTCTCTTTCACAATATCTATCATACATTCTAAAACTCATTTACATCTTCAGTTTCTCCTACCAGAGAAAATATACAATATTTACACATCTGTGACCTACTTATTTCACTTATGGGTATTTCCTCAAAGTATGTCCATTTGAGTATAAATGACTGAAACTTATCATTCTTTATGCAGAGTAACTCCATTTTATTTTTCAAAAACCCACATCTTATTCATCCAGTCTCCAGTTGATGGGTATTTGGGTTGTTTCCAAGATTTAGCTATCAAAAACTGAGCTGCTGGAGCCGGAGGGTTAGCTCAGTGGTTCCGGCACCTGCCTCACAAGCACAAGGACCTGAGTTCGATCCCCGGTAACCACATATAATGCTGGGCGTGGAGACACGCCCACCAACAACACCGCATACCACAATGCTGGACGTGGTGGCTCACGCCTATAATCCCAGCACTCGGGAGGCAGAGACAGGAGGGTTGCTGAGTTCGAGGTTAGCCTGGGCTCCGTAGTGAGCTCAGAGCCAGCCTTAACTACAAAGCGAGACCCTGTCTCAAAAAAAGAAAAAAAAAAAAAAAAAAAAAAGAAAACCTGAGCTGCTATAAACATGGGTGCACATATGTCGCTATGATATGAACCTTTTAATTTTTTTGTGTATATATCCCTAGCATAGGAATAGCAAGGTCAAATGGAACCACCAATCCTAAATTTCCTGAGAAATCTCCACACTGGTTGCACCAGTCTACATTCCCACCAACAGCGGAGAAGTGTTCCTTTCTCCGCACAGCCTCGCCAGCATGTGTTGTTGGTTAATTTCAAGATAACAGCCATTCTTTCTGGAGTAAGATAGAATCTCAGAGTTGTTTTCAGCTGCATCTTCGAATGACCAATGATGTTGAGCATTTCTTCCTTTGCTTCTTTAGCTGCTTTTACATCTTGTTCAGAAAAGTATCTGTTCATTTCAGATGCCCATTTTTTAATTGAGTCTTTAAATTTGAGGAAGCTGACTTTCTTTGAGTTCTGTATATACTCTAGATATTAGCCCTTTGGCTGAGAAAGAGCTCACAAAATTTCTTCTCATATTGTTCTCATACGACTCTGCTAGTGGTATCATTTGCCATACAGAAGCTTTTTAATAGAATGAGATCCGATTTGTTGATTCCCTTTGCTAGTTTTCATGCTATAGAGGTTTTGTTCATAGTCTTTCCTGTGGCCAGTATCTCCAAGAGTTCTGCCTAACCTGTTTTGCAGCAGGTTTAGTGTTTCTGTTTTAATATTTAGGTTCTAATCCACTTTGACTTTAGTTTATACATGGTGAGCCAGGCCTACTTTTAGTCACTAGTAGGTTAAGGCCAAGTTTTTCCAGCACCATTTGTTAAAGAGGCCATCTTTACTCCATTGAGGATATTTGGATCCTTTGTCTAAGGTGAGAGGGCTTAGTGTATCTGGAGTTATTTTTGGATTTTCTAATTTGTTCCACTGATCCTCAGGTCTGTTACTTTTCCAGTATCATGCTGTTTTTATCACAGTGGCTTTGTACTATAGTTTCAAGTGGGGAATCATGATACCCCCTGCCATGTTCTTGTTGCCTAGAACTGCTTTTGTTGTTCTAGGTCTCTGTGGTTCCAGATGAATTTTTGGATTATTTTCTCTAGCTCTGTGAAATATACTGTTGAGATTTCAATCAGGATTGCATTGAATCTATATGGTAGTTGTGGAAGTATAGCCATTTTGATGATAATGGTTCTTCCTACCCAGGAACAATGTAGGTCTATCCATTTTCTGATGTCTCCTTCAATCTCCTTTCTTAGAATGCAATAGCTTTTAGAGCAGAGATCTTTTACTTTCTTTGTTAGATTTATTCCTAGATGCTTCTTCTTCTTCTTCTTCTTGGATGCTATTGTGAAAGGAATTGACTTCCAGTTTCTTTAATAATAAGTCTGCATTGTTCTCGTATCCAGCTATGCTACTAAATTTGCCAATTAAGTCTAGCAGTCCTTTGGTTGAGTTTTCAGGATCTTCTATACAAAGAATCATGTCATCAGCAAATAATAACAGTATAACTTCTTACTTTCCTATTTTTATTCATTTTATTTCTTTCTCTTGTCTAATTGCTGTGGCTAATATTTCCACCACTATACTGAACAGCAGTGGTGAAAGTGTACATCTTTGTCTTGTTCCTGATCTTAGTGTGAAGGTTTCAGTTTTTTACCATTTAGTATGATGCTGGCTTTTGGTTTCTCATAAATAGCTTTTATTAGGTTGAGTTAAAGTCCATCTATTCCAATTTTTTGTAGGGTTTTGATCATGAATGGGTGTTGGATTTTGTTGAATAGTTTTTTTCTCCATTATTGTTTTGTCCATGTTGTTCTTTTCCTTCAGTCTATAGCATTACATTTATTGTATTATGTAATGTACTACATTTATTGATTTAATGTAGTGTATTATGTTTATTGATTTATGTATATTGAACATCCTTGCATCCTAGGATGAATCCAACTTGATCAGGGTGTATGATCTTCTTGATGATTCTCTGTATTGTGTTTGCCAGTATCTCATTAAGGAATTTTGCATAAATGTTCATTAAGGAGATTGGCCTGTACTTCTCTTTTTTGACTGAGTCTCTTCCTCCTTTTGGAATCAATGTAATGGTTGCTCCTAGGAATGAATTTGGGAGTATTGCTTTCCTTTAGATTTCATTAAAAAATTTGAGAACAAGTGGCATTAACACTTCTTTAAATGTTTTGTAGAACTCAGCAATAAAATGATCAGGACCAGGGCTTTTCTTTGTCGGTAAGTGTTTTATTACATTTTCAATTTCACAGATTGATATTGAGGTGTTTAACAGTTTTTATCTTCTTCATTCAACTTTGGAAGTTTATATATATATAAGTTTATATATAAAAGTTTATATATATATATATATATAAAGAAAAGGACTCTATCCTTTTCTTCTACATTTTCTATTTTATTTAAATACAAGTTTTCAAAATAAGTATTTATTATCCTCTGGACTTCCGCTGGGTCTATTGTAATTTTCCCCTTCTCATTCCTAATAGCCAGAATTTGAGCCTTTTGCTTCCTTTTTTGTTAGGGTTGGCTGAGGATTTGTCAATTTTGTTTATCCTTTCAAAGAACCAACTCTTTGATTCATTGATTTTTTGTATCATTCTCTTATGTTCCATTACATTAATTTCTGCTCTGATCCTTACAATTTCCTCTCTAGTATTAGCTTTGGGTTTGTCTTGCTTCTCTTTTTCTAGTAGCTTGAGGTTCAGCATTAGATTTTATATTTGAGTTTGCTCTGTTTTCCTGGTGTAGAGGTTCACTGCCATGAATCTTTCTTGTAGAACTTCTTTCATTGTGTCCTATAAATTTCTGTATGTAGTAATGAAATTATCATTTAATTGTAAAAACTGTTTAATTTTTTTCTGTGTTGTATTGGTTGCTCAGCTGAGTGTTGTTCAGTTTCCATGTGTTGGTGAGAATCTTGGAATTTCTTGAGCTACTGATCTTCAGTTTCAAGGCACTGCGCTCTGACAGTATGCAGGTATAACTTCAATTCCTTTACATTTACTTAAACATGGTCTGTGAACTAGCGTGTGCTCTATTTTGGAGAATGATCCATGAGCAACTGATAAGAATGTATATTCTGACTTTGTGGGGTGGAATACTCTGTACACATCTATTAACTCCATTTGTTTAAAGGTTTGGCTCAGTTCAAGTATTTCATTATTGATTTTTTTTTCCATTCGATCTGCCCACTTGTGACACTGGGGTATAAAGACCCCTACTACTATTGTATTAGTGATTACCTGACTTTTCATATCAATTAGTATTTGTTTTATATAGTTGGGTGAACTGGAATTTGGTGCATAAATATTTATGAATGTCATCTCTTTCTCTTGGTTTGTTCTCTGTATAAGAATCTTGTTTCCTTCTTTGTCTCTTTTAATCAATTTTGGTTTGAAATCACCCCTGCATTTTTTGCACTTTTCTGTCACATGGAGAATTGTTTTCTATCCTTTTACTTTCAGTCTACAGCTATCTTTCTGAATTAGGTGTGTTTCTTGTATGCAGCATATTGTAGGATCTTGTTTCTTAATCCATTCTACCAGTCTGTAGCTTTTAGTTCGTGCTTTGAGACCATTGACATTAATGGTTACGGCTGATATGGACTGATTTATACCTGTCATGATGTTTTGCTGTTCTTTGCTCTTTGTTTGCTTTTGCCCCTTTCTATTCAGTTTCTTTCCTTGTCCAATGGATTCACTCTGTTAGGTTTCATGGGTTTGTGACCTTGTTTTTTTCTAAGATATTCTTTAGAATTTTTTGGAGTGCTGATTTTGAATTTGTAAAGTTTTTTAAGTATTCTTAGTCATGGAAGCATCTTATTTCCCCACTGATTTGGAAAGATAGTTTTGTATGATATATCAGTCTACATTGGTGGTTGTTTTCCTCCAAGGCTTGAAACACTTTGCTCTAACCTCCCCTTGCCTTGAGCTTTTACCTTGAAAAGTCTACTGTGATCCTGATGGGCTTCCCTTTATGTTTTTTTTTTCTTTTTTTCTAACTGCTTTCAGTATTTCTTTCTTTTGTTGGATATCAGGAACCTTGATAATTATATGCCTAGGTGTGTTTTTCTTTCATCATGGGCATTTGGAATCCTATATACCTCACTTGTCTGTATGTCCAGCCTTTTCCTGTGACGTTTTTCTGCCATTATATCTGTGAACAATTTTTTGTTTTTTGGTTTTTTTTTTTGTTTTTTGTTTTGTTTTGTTTGGGGCTTTTTTGTTTGTTTGGTTGGGTTTTATTGCACTGCCTCTTGCCTCCTCGGTGACTCAAATCAGTCTTACGTTGTTCTTCGAGTCATCTAGGAGCTGTTGGATTGATTTCTCATGGTCTCTTGCCATTTTTCATAGCTTATTCCTTTCCTGTTAATTGGCTGAAGTCTTATCCTCTAGGTCTGAAATTACGTGCTCAACTTTCATTCATCTTATTTCACAAGCTTTCATTTGAGTTTTTAATCACCTGGAACACTGAAGCTGTTTAACAGCTTCCAGGGCTTTTGTTATCTGAGATTCTTTCATGTTTCTGAATTCTTCTCTACTATTATTGATCATATCTCATTGTGGATGGTATTTCTGTTTTTATCTCAGGGATTATTTATGATTTCCATTTTACTAGATATTTTGTTACCATCTTAGAGACTCCTGGTGATTGAGCTTTATTTTGCTCTATTTCCCTTTTCCTTGGATTCTCCTATGGTGATAATCTCTGTATCTGAGTTTTTGACTTTTTTCTCATTTCTATGCCTTTATCATTGCTGATGTTATTGATTTAATTCCTTGCCTGCTGTCTGGGCAATGTTTGTTGGAAGTGTCTTTCTTCTTAATATTTGGAACCCTTAGGAGATTGCTACTTCCTGGGTTGCACTCTTTGAATCTGTAATGGGCCTTAAATAATCTCAGTTCTTGCACACCATAGGAAGTATTTGAACAGATCACATTATCTTTGTTTACATAACAGAATGGGTATCACCAACAGTATCAAATACAACACAGAAATTATGAGCTCTGGCAACTACTATCCTGATACCTTTAACCTCATGAGTTACATCTGTGACCATATGCCAAAATTTTGAAATAATCAGAAATATATTTACAACATACAGGTCCTTAAATATAGCAGGCTCTTTGGGAATAAAATGTCACTGGGGAGTTGGGGAGGCAGAGAAATAGGAGAGGGAGAGACTAGAAATAGGGTTAGAGGATCTATAGAGATCACATAGACTTCAGGAACCTTACAGATGCTAGAGGACAACAGAGACAAAAGGAAAAAATATAAGACAAAATCAGTTAACAACCACAGGACCACTAGAATCTTTGTTCACCCTCCTATAATGATACTGACAGAAGAAAATTTGGGGAAGACAGAATCGCTTTCACTTCTAGGTACTGATTCTGACCGGAGAATGGGAGATGATGAAAGAACAAGAGGAGAATAGAAGTACCTAGCAGCAGTAGGCTATTTTCCCTGTTCTGTAAAAATGAGAGCAGTTGAGAGGAGAAAAACCCCAAAATTGAACATATTTGGCAACAGCAGAGTACAGAAATGAAAAAAAGAAAGTTAGGTCAGAAAAAAAGACCCTTACAAGAGATTGTCAAAGTATTATTCCTGTTCTACATCTATTTCTCCAAATGTTCAAACACACCTAATGTTTAAATTCACTTTAAAAATTTAACTTTCATTCCTTTATGAGTCTAACCATTATCAACCTTAATTCAAATTAAGCACACCTATTTTAAAAACTGAAGTGTTCCTGAAAATGAAAACCTGACAAAAATATTTCATATGTCCAGTTTATCATTACAGATAGTCGGGCTGTTGGGAAAATATATACTGCTTCTAACTGTGAAGTGTCCATAAGATACATGGTGGGTTTCTATACAATCAACATTTTATAGGTTAAGCCAAATTATGTTGTAATATTTAATTCAAAATTATTTCATTAATTTAACTTCTGTTCAAGTTGAATTTCAAACTACATTGCAGAGAATATAATTTTATCTAAGTAAATATTTTCTTCAGTGGTTAAGTAAATCGCATGTTTCAGGAAAGTACTGTTATTAAGGAGTAGTGTTAAGGTCCAGTTTTGGGTTATAAGATAAGAAACTCCTGTAAAGGCAGCACTACTGAATAAAAGTAAATATTGCCCTTGTGGCCATAGATATAGTTATAATTGCTTATGAACCTTTAATACTGTGCTATCTGATTCCATCTATAACTACTTCTTATTCTACCTGAAGCCAACAAATAGAGTACAGACATTTTCATAATATAAGGAATATGCTGGATAGAATACTCATTAAATAATTATACCATTATAAGAGGAAGATCTTACTAAATTTAGCTTTATAAAAATAAAATTAAGTGAAAATATATCACTCACCTTAAATCAGCCATTATGTCATGCACCAAACTTTTCTGGAGAGAAATTAAAATTCAGACATAAATGATAATTAACTCGCGCGCGTGCATGTGTGTGTGTGTGTGTGTGTGTGTATAGTTTATTTTTGAGATATGGTCTCACTTTGTAGTTCAGGCTGCCCCCGAGTTCATTATGTATCCCAGGCAAGCCTCGAACTCAGCAATCCTAACTATTCCTCCCGAGTGCTGGGATTATAGGTGTGAGCTACCATGCCTGGCACTCCTGTAATATTTAAAACACTGTACAAGGGCCCACCAAAAGTAAAAACTTCATGATGACATTCATATCATCATGGAATATTCATTTACTCCTATAAAAATTATTTTACTTTATAGATTCTTTCCCAAGAAAAAATTCAACTAAAATGAAAAGATATATTCTTTAATATGACATGGTTATTTACTGTAAGAAAATGTAGTTAGTGATCTGAAGAATTAGGGAAATAACATTATTAGGCATTGACATATATTCATTTGAATATAAAAATTTCTAAAAATATAAAATATTCATAAACATGTAAATAAAAGCAATATAGAATATACTGTCTATATAGTTCTAACTGTATACACATAGAAGAGTCAATTTAAAAAGTTATGTGAGAGCACTATGGGGATAAAAGCCTTTATGCATGTGATAGTTTTTTTTTTTTTTTTGAGACAGGGTCTCACTTTGTAGTTCAGACTGGCCCTGAGCTCACTATGTAGCCCAGGCAAGCTTCTAACTCAGCAGTCCTCCTGTCTCTGCCTCCTGAGTGCTGGGATTACAGATGTGAGCCACCACGCCCAGTGTGATAGTTTTATATTAAAACAATTTTACCTCAATAATGTTTCTGAACATCTAACCTCTCAAATAATTTTAATAAGTTTACACTAGATCATATTTACATCATTAGTAATAAAGCATGGAAGATTTTAAAGATTAAAACCTTCTTACTATTAAAGGTTAGTATTGATATTTATTATAATCTATTTAAGAGACTTCTAAATTTAAAAGCTAGCCCTACTATAAAATCAAAGTATTTAACAGAATAAAAACTTCTTGGCTTTATTAGAGATATTTGATTTTACATATTTAAATGTATTGAGAGTACGTATTATTCCTCCCTTTAAATTATAACATTACCTGGAACACCAGTAGTCCAGCATTTTCTCTAGACTAAACTGAACATAATGTAGACCTGAAATTTCCTAATTCTAGTCCCTCCTCATTTTTCGAAGGAAGAATTAGATCCTTGCCCTTCTGTTCTACAATATGTGCTTTTTAAAATGTCAACTGTTGGCTTTGCTATAGAGACATTTCTCAGATGGGCAGCACCCACTAATCACCAAGTAACAGAAATTTCTACATGCTCAGCAAAGAGCAACTGAATTTATCACTGTACATGTTTGATAAGAAAGGGCATTTGTTGTTTATTAGGTAATGTTCCAGAGAGTTCATGTGAGGATGATGAAACTCAACTCATTTTCAACTTCATCATAAAATGAAAGAAAAGTTATTGCACAGTGGCTGTGAACAATGAGGAGACTCTGAGCTTACTAAATCAACTATAAAGTCCTATAAAGGCCCAGGAGTAACTAGGTTACTAAAGATGGTTAGCGAGAAAAGAAATTATGGTATTGAAACATTTTGAAAGCAAAAAGTGAGTATTTTCCAACAGGGAAAGAAGCCTTTTTAATAATTTAGTTTACACCATGCCTTTCCGTTACCTTTTATGTGAAGAACAAAAAATTAGCAAATTACAACAGCACTCACCAATTATATGAAATTGTGAAAATTCAAGAGTTATTCCAGCTTTATCTCAGGGAAAAAGAAGTGGAAAACATTTGGCTATGTGCATCAAGAAGGGAGTACTAAGAGAATAAAAAGAAAATGGATTAAACATATTTTCAAGTTTGTTCAGTTTCAGGAAATTTCTTTACTAACTAATTAAAGATAGGAGAACCTATTATTTTAAAATAGAACATTCAAGTTTCTAAAATATATGGTTTTATTTATGTTAATAATTAATACAAGTGCTCGTCATTTTAATAGTTAAATTTAATGAAGTACAGCAGTGTTTCCTGACATATATTCCAAGGCTAGTCAAATAACTTTTTTTAAAAAATGAAGTTATTCTGAGTTCTCTTAAATATTTAAAAGTGAATTGGAGCCCTAAATGCTAAGACAGAAGCACTAAACCTGCTGCAAAACAGGCAAGGTAGAACTCTTAGAGACACTGGCTTAGACAAATACTTTATCCATAAAACCTCTGCAGCACAGGAATTAGCAGAAGGTATCAACAATTCGTCTTATTAAAAAGCTTCTGCACAGCAAGAGAAACCACCAGCAGAGCAAAAAGACAACAAACAATATGAGGAAAAAATTTTACCAACTGTTTCTCAGCCAAAGGGCTACTATCCAGAATATATACAAAACTCAAAAATATCAGTCTCCCCAAACTTAAAGACCCAATTCAAAAATGGGCATCTGAAATGAACAGACATCGTTCAGATGAAGAAGTAAATGCAGCTAAGAAGCATATGAAGAAATCACTGGTCATTCGACAGATGCAGATGAAAACAACACTGAGATTTCATTTCACTCCAGAAAGAATGGCTGCTATTGCAAAATCAACCAGCAATAAATGCTGGAGAGGCTGTGGGGAGAGAGGAACCCTTCTCCACGGATAGTGGGAATGTAGCCTGGTGCAACTACTATGGAGATCAGTGTGAAGATTCCTCAAAAAATTAGGATTAGGGCCAGAGATTTAGCTCAGTGGTTCCAGTGCCTGCCTTGCAAGTGCAAGGTCCTGAGTTTGATCCCCGGTAGCCACATACAATGCTGGGCGTGGTGACTCACGCCCACCAGCAATCAGTACCACATACCACAGTGCCAGGCGTGGTTGCTCACGCCTGTAATCCCAGCACTCGGGATGACTGCTGAATTCAAGGCTTGCCTGGGCTACACAGTGAGCTGAGGGCCAGCCTGAACTACAAAGAGTGACCCTGTCCCAAAAAAAAAAAAAAAAGGATTAGAAGTCCCATTGAATTAAAAGACCCATATCACAGCGACATATGTACACCAATATTTATAGCAGCAAGGTTTGCGATAGCTAAATCTTGGAAACAAACCAAATGCCTATCAACTGGAGACTGGATAAAAAAAGACATGGGCTTTTTTAAAAAAATAAAATAAAATTGAGTATTGCTCTCCATAAAGAATGGTAAGTTTGAGTCATGTATACTCAATGGACGTACCTTGAGGACATACTCATAAGTGAAATAGGTCAAAGATGTGTAAATACTGTATCTTTTCTCTGATATGAGAAACTGAAGTTGTAAATGAGTTTTAGAATGTATAATAGATATTGTAAAATAGAACATATTAGAAGGGAAAGTGGATGGGGTAAGTAAAGAAGAGGAAGAAAATTTGATGCTAAAAAAGGGAAGTAAAGTTTATGTATATAGGGGATGAAGGGTTGAGGAGTGGACAGGAGAATGAGAGAAAATGAGAACTAATTCATATCATATATTGGTACAAATCTCAATGTCTAGTGTGGTCATGATATGTATATAAAAGGAACCAGTAAAATCAATATAAAAATGCCAGGTGTTGTGGCTCGTGCCTATAATCCCAGAACTCAGGGGACAAGGGCGTGAGGATTGGCAAGAGTTCAAGGCCAGCCTGAACTACAAAGTGAGACCCTGTCTCAAAAAAATTAAAACAAAAAATAAATAAATAATTTTTAAAGTCTTTTTTCAGAAGGAAAAAAATGAAACAGTTCTGCACTCGAGATACTACACTTGGAAAGCTCAGATGCTCTCCCTTCCCCATTGTAAGTCTGAACTTCTAACAAGAAGTAAGGACTTTAATTTACATTTGAGAATTGCCTGACTGCCTCAAAATGAATATTTAAACCAATGGGAAGAGAAATGATGACTTGGGAAAAGGAACAGCTACAGGAATAAGAATGGAGTCCAGTAATAGTCCCTCTCTCTAGTCACTAATAATTCTTCAGGCACAAGTCAAATAGGAGAGCCTGTAAAGAGTCAAATATTCCTGTGAGAAATCTGATTTTCCTGATACAGAAGAGAGAGGCAGCAATCAGGTCACATAGATATTGGCATTTCCTTGGCTCTTTTATTCTTTGCTTTTCCCCCTTTCCATTCAGTTTCATTTTTTTTATAAAACAGAGTATTACTCTGTCATAAAAGTGATAAATTCGACTCATTTATGCCCAAATGAATGTACCTTAAGGAAATACACATAAGTTAAATAAATAGGATACAAATGTATAAATACCTTATCATTTCTCTGGTATGAGAAACTGAAGGTTTAAATGAGTTCTAAAATGTATGATAAGTATTATGAAATAAGAAAATGTTCAAAGAGAAAATGGGGGGTATGGTAGTAAAGAAGGGAAAGAAAACATTTGATGGTTAAAAAAGGAAAGAATTTATATAGGAAGTGGGGAGTTTTAGGAAGGCAGAGCAAAGGAAAAAAATGAGAATCAAGATGTGGAATGCACTGGTACAAATTCTTAATGTTGCATGTGATTACAATGTATATATAAAGTGTACTAATAAAATCAATTTTTAAGAAATGGTTTATAGCAGGGAGACAAACACAAATAAATACATATTTGTTTAAAATGAAAAAAATGAAAATGCATGATATAGTAGTGAACACCCTTAGAAATGCTATAATTAAATAATCTTTTTAACTCTGTTGGCCATAAGTCCTTTCTTATTTAGCATTACAACATGAATTTTTATTTAATAAAATTTAATAACAAACGTGTAGAAGACTTTGAAGATGTCTACCAACAATTCAAGTATTTTTTGGTAGGTGCTATAACAGCTCTTCAACTTTTGTACATGAAGAATCTTTGTTTCCAGTCAAATCATGAATTACTCTAATGTTAACTAGGATGAAACGGCCCACAATCAAATAGCACTGCAATTTGTAGTGTAAGAGAAAAGGTCCAAAATATAATATACAGAACTAGAATTGAGTAGAAATTTTTTAAAAACACAGATAATACTATTAAGGTTAACTAAACTTAATAGGAAGTACAATCATAAGAAATACTCATTTAATTTCCACAAATTCCAATTATTTATAAGTAGCAAAAAATTCATCATCTCTGATCGCCTGAACTCTTTTTTCTTTCTTTCTTTCTTTCTTTCTTTCTTTCTTTCTTTCTTTCTTTCTTTCTTTCTTTCTTTCTTTCTTTCTTTCTTTCTTTTTTTTTTTTTTTTTTT
>PVIC010024596.1:0-25893 GCA_004025085.1 Thryonomys swinderianus
GTATGGTAGCAGTTGTTCTTGGAGGAGACAGAAAAAAAAATGATCTCTGCCTCCCATGAGCCCAAGTTGGGGACAAAGGCTATGATGTTAAGCATATTTGGTATTTCTGCCGTACACTAGGGTGGTCATATGGCTGGAGCAGTGGGGAAAATAGAATAAGAGAGAACAATAATATCTAAAGATAAAGATGGACTAGATCATTTAGAAAAAAGTCTATCATGAGGAGTTTGACTTTTACTCAAAAATGATATGAAAATGATGAGCAGTTTGAGTGGAAGAGTGACACAATCTGACTTACTGGTCATGATGATATTAGACAAGGATGTTAGAAATAAATGTGAAGAGAAGTAGTCTAGTTATAAATATGTTTTGAATCAATTGAAGTAAGTTTAGCGAGTGTAAGGATGAGGTAGTTGGAAATGAATCTTTGGAGGAAGAACAGGAGAAGGACCTAAGGAGGATGTATTTATGTTGTCCCAATAACTATGTGGCCTCCCAGTGTTGGCAGAGTGGTGGAGTTCATAACACAGGATCTGAATAGACAGTTCCCCAGGAAAATCCCTTAATAATAGTTTTGTCTGGGCCATAGTGTTTAAAATTTATAAAAATTAGTTGTCAATAAGATGAAAAAAAATTAGTTGGCAACATTTAAAAATTCAGAAGTTTTAGGGCCAGAGATTTAGCTCAGTGGTTCCGGCACCTGCTTAGCAAGCACAATGTTCCTGGTTTGATCCGCGGTAACCACATACAACAATACTGGGTATGGTGACTCACGCCCACCAACAATCAGTACCACATACACAGTGCCAGGCGTGGTGGCTCACACTTGTCATCCCAGCACTCGGGAGGCAGAGGCAGGAGGACTAGTGAGTTCGAGGCTAGCCTGAATTACATAGTGAGCTTAGGACCAACCTGAACTACAAAGTGAGACCCTGTCTCAAAAAAAAAAAAAAAATCAGAAGTTTTGACAACTACAAAAAATAGGTTCCAGGTGGCTCTAAAAATTTGCAACACATAGCCAGGAATTAACAGGAGTTAAATTTAGGAACTGGATGCCTCCTTTTCCTAGATTCTATGTATTCTCCAGTTCTCTCATCATTCCTCCTTCCTATTATTTCTCCCAAGTGGAGACTAAATGTTATTATTACATGTGTTGCTATTTTCTTATAGAAAAGTTAAGAAAAAGGGAATCATTTCTTGTCTAACAAGAATTTTTTTCCTATGACCTACTTCACTTATTTACATTACCTCCCCAGACTCTGTTAATTTCTCAGCTTGTAACTCCCAGTGTTGGGGAAAGAAGCCTGGACTCAGTCCTTGTCCATGTTTTTGACAACCTGCTCTGTGGCCCCAAGCATAGTTAATCGTCTCTGAATCTCAGTGTTAGGAACCAAGTTGACTGTTCTGTTAAGAGCATCTTAGAGCGCTTGGATCTTACAATAAACCAGTAAGTACCCTGCCCCCCCCCTTCCACCACCCAGGGGCCCCAGCCTGGTGTATATATCAGAGAAAGATGACACTGGAATGAGTAAGGTACTGATATAAATAATGTATAACTTGAGCCCATAGCCAGGGAGAGGAATGCACACTCGTGTGTGTGTGTGTGTGTGATGTGTGTGTTTCTAGCTAGAAATGTGCTCAAGGAAGCTGTACTTATACATGTTGTACTTATCTGTTCCTGTTCACCTTCTTTATACCAGGCTCAGTTCTAAGTGTTAAGGATAGAGCAGTCAACAAACTAGATGAGATCTCTGTTATCATGGAGCTTATGTCCCAGTGAAAGACATAGGTAACAGTCAAGAAAGTAACTCAGATAATTTCCAATAATAGAAAGTTTCATGAAAAAAGTAAAACAGTGATTTGAAAAAGTTTCTGAAAAGACAAAGTGCACATAGGGGTTATGTAAATGTGGTACACGTACTTGCAAATGGCTCTAAATTCTGGGTACATACATGTATGCTTGTGTTCATGTGTACAGATGATCAGGTTTATGCCTACACTGGCTATAGATTAGTATATGTGATTTTACACAAGTGACCACACATCAGTGGGCTGGTATGTGGTACATGTGTGGACACTCATGCATGGGGACAGGCATCAATATTCAGCTGTAACCAGAGATGTTCTGAAGTTCCTGTAGCATTCGTCAGTGGGCCCATTAAGGAAATAGCTTCTCTGCCTGTGGTATTCAGGGCTATTTGCCAGCTTCCTTTCTCCTAGTTCCATTCTACTTTAGTAAGCTCTCTGTGCTGGCTCCTCTTAGCCCTCAGAGTTAAAGCCAAGGAGAGGATAGAACCTGACTTATCAAGCCAGAAACTGGAGAGAGGCAGATAATTTCTGTGTAACCCCTGTCAGTAAGAAAAGGCCTGGCTTCCCTGCCAGTCTCTGTCCTTCACACTATGAGGGAGAGAGTTCTGACTTGAAATCAGAAGACTTGAGGATCTATTCTTGGCTCTGGCACTTATTATTGTGTGACCTTGGCCGGATACTACATCTCTCTAGGTTTCAGTTTCCTCCTTCGTAAGTACTGCGGATAGTAAGGAAGGCAAAGGAACACAACAGCCTCTAGTTCTGAGGGGAGATTGTGTGGAGCTGTGTCTGAAAGAGAAAGAATATTATTCTGAGCAGAGGCAGTGACATTATCAAAAGCGCAGAGGTAGGCATGAGCTTTGTGCATAAGGGAAGCCAGGGATAAACTTCTCACCGCATCTTGCAAGGTCCTACATGATTTGGCTGCTGTTTGTTTTTTCATTCTTACTCAACTCCTTGTTCATTATGTTCTAGCCATACTGTTATTTCCATCTGATGCTCTTTCTGCCTGGAATACTCTTTCTGAAAATTAATGTTTCCCTACTGTTTATTATGCAAGTGTTAGCTGAAATATCACCTTCCCAGGAAGAGACCTTTCCTGACCTTCTTATCTAAAGTAGTTGGCACGTAATATGTATCAGTATTTAAAATGCACATATCTTTTGACCCAATAATTCACCCTACAAACACACTTCAAATTGATTTAATATCCTTGAAGCATTTATAGTTTAAACAAATTACCTACAAATAGAAGACAGAGATTGTGCTCTTTTACTTTTTGTTGAGAATATCAAGACGTATTGTTAAATTGGTTGAGCTCTGCACTTGATTTGTATGACTTACTGAATATATAATACTCCATTAAAAACAAGATAAAGAAGAATGCATATTGTATGCCATCATTTGTGTAGAAAAATGAGAATATATAAACATAAATGTATATATACATGCTTGTATAATAGGCCTGTCCCTTGAGTTGAGTAGTTCTTCCCATTCCTGCTACCCTGTGCTTGGTTGGAGACTGTGAGGTGCTTATTCCTTTTTAAGTCTAAGTTTTGAAATTCAACTTTTAAATATCTGTCTTTAATAGCTTTTTTAATATATATATATATACTGTGGATGGAACTCAGGACCTTGTGCTTGTGAGGCAGGCACAGTGGCACTGAGCTAAATTCCTGGCCCTATAGTTCATAACATTTTATAAAAGATCTTAATGGTATAGGCTTCTTCAAAAGTGATTATTTTGGCCCCTCCACACTAGCTGAGTTACTATTGGCCCTGCATTCTAGTAGGAGGGGCTGATTGTTGATTAAAAGTTACACAAAATATTAGTAACAATAGGTGCTACTAGGCAGGGTGATTGGGAAATAAGAAAAAGAGGGACATTTATCATTACACATATTTTTATCCAATGCTCTTTGAATATATTACTTATTTTTATAATGATAAAATCAGAAAAGAACACGGAGGGAAACATTCTTACACCTAAATCTTTGCATGCAATCAAGATAGCTCCTTAAACATGTGTATTTTCTTTGTTTTGCTTTATTTTGTTGAGACAGCATCCAGGCTGGCCTTGAATTCACTTTGTAGCCCAGGCTGGCCTTGAACTTGGGGCAATCCTCCTGCCTCTGCCTCCTGAGTGCTGGGATTACAGGCATATAACAGCATGCCTGGTTTAAGAATGTATTTTAGGTGCTGGGCGTGGAGACACGCCCATCAACAATCAACACCTCATACCACAATGCCGGACGTGGTGGCTCACGTCTGTAATCCCAGCACTCGGGAGGCAGAGACAGGAGGATTGCTGAGTTCGCGGCGGCTTGCCTGGGCACCATAGTGAGCTCAGGGCCAGCCTGAACTACAAAGCGAGACCCTGTCTCAAAAAGCAAAAAGAAAAAAGAATGTATTTTAGGGGCTGGGAATTTAGCTCAAGTGGTACTGTGCCAACCTTCACATACAAGAGCTGGAGTTTGATCCCTGGTACCACAAAAAAAAAAGAATGTGTATTTTTAGAAAGTATTTCTCCTCAGTCACTCATTGTCATTTCATTCTATTTAACCAGATCAAAGCTAGGGAGGGAGGAAAAGAAATCACCTGATAGAATGTACAAGTATTTTTATGACCTTTTTTTCCTTTATGGTGGGGCTGGGATTGAACCCAGGCCCTTGTATGTGTTAAATAGGTTCTTTACTACTGAGCATCTCTCCAGCCAAATGCTGGTGGTTTTCAAACTTTAAATGTACCTTAGAGTGACTTACTAACCTTTGTTGTTAAAAAACAAAGCAAGTTCTTGGACTTTGTGGTTCTGATTCAGAAGTCTGAGTTTAGGTCTAGTAATCTATATTTTAGCAAATTTTCTAGGTGATTTGGGTACAAATGATCTGGAGACCCTGGCTAACACCAATATGATATTGTTATATCATCAGAAAAACACATCTGTGATATTTACTTTCTTAACATATCTAAGAGAACCATCACTATATTTTATAGCATAAAAAATGAGGCTTAGAGATGGATAGTACACCTTGCAGTGACACATACCAAATGTACAAAGTGTCTTGAAAAGCCAAAAAAGTCAAAGTCTGCTCAGCTCATGGGGGTGGGTGATGCCATACGCTCACGGGCCCAGGCACAGGTGTTACTAGATAGATTTTAGAACTGCTCCTGTCCTTTTTGAGTCACAGTTTGTACCTCTGATCACTGGTTCTTTCTGGTATATCTCAGGGAGGGCAACGAGCCAGGAGAGACCACCCAGATCACATACCGGGAACTTCTGGTCCAAGTGTGTCAGTTCAGCAATGTTCTCCGTAAACAGGGTGAGTGTGAGGACATGGGAAAGGCTGGAGAACTCGGCACAGGGATCAGAGGGTTTGAGGAGAGAAATAAATGGAAAGAATTCGGTAATAGGGGAAGAGAGAAAGTTAGCCGGGAGAAGGGCCAGCTGGGTGGGTGGGAGCCAGCAGCAGTGGGGAGGTTCATGGTCAGTGTTCTGTGTCTTCTACCTGCAGGCATCCAGAAGGGTGACCGGGTGGCCATCTACATGCCCATGATCTTGGAGCTCGTGGTAGCCATGCTGGCCTGTGCCCGCCTCGGGGCTTTGCATTCCATTGTGGTAGGAGTTTGTGTTGGTGAAACAGGGGAGGGGTTGAGGACATGGATCTGGAGAAGTAGGTGTGGCCTGAATGGTGGAGGATCTTAAATAACACACTGAGGGGCTTAGTGTCTATGCCAGTTATTCAGTTTCTTCTAGGATCCTGGCTTAGGAACTCCAAGTGTTTCATGAACAACCCCTTTCCTTGTCAGCTCAGTGCCTGGGAGCTCTCTCTCTCTCCCTCAGTTTTTCTTTCCTCCCCTAGTTTGCAGGTTTCTCTGCAGAGTCCCTCTGTGAACGGATACTGGATTCGAGTTGCAGCCTTCTCATCACTGCAGGTGATTTATTTTCTCACTCTTTCTCAGGCTCCCACCTTGAGTCTTTTTTTTTTTTTTTTTGAGACAGGGTCTCGCTTTGTAGTTCAGGCTGGCTCTGAGCTCACTATGTAGTCCAGGCAAGCCTCGAACTCAGCAATCCTCCTGCCTCTGCCTCCCGAGTGCTGGGATTACAGGCGTGAGCCACCACACCCGGCCCCACCTTGAGTTTTAATCTCTAGGCAGCTCTCTGGTGGGGGGCCACTTAGGATGGAGGGTAGGACTGCCCACCCTTCCTTTCCAAGTCCTGCCTCAACTAACCCCCACTGTCAGCCCAGAGTCAAGAGGCCCACTCAGGAAGGGCCCTGTGGGCACTGTGCCCACTGGGGAGGATGGTTCCTACTAAGTCCTGGAATGTCTGTTGCTCCCCAAAGATGCCTTCTACAGGGGGGAAAAACTTGTAAACCTGAAGGAGCTGGCTGACGAGTCCCTGGAGAAGTGTCGGGAGAAGTAAGTGTGCTGGCTTACTGGCTACTGCCCTGGTTGACTGGGCCTTTCCCTAGTGCCAGCTTCCCTTTGTCCCCTCCTATCCTAGATGGACAGGGGTGGGCCTTGCCAACTTTCCTTTTGGACCCATCAGGTTACTCCTTCAGGTTTTGTTTTGTTTTTTTCCTCCAGGGGTTTCCCAGTGAGATGCTGTATTGTGGTCAAGCACTTGGGGCGAGCAGAGCTCGGCATGAGTAACTCCCCCAGCCAGTCTCCCCCAATTAAGAGGCCATGTCAGGATGTCCAGGTGAGTATGGCACTGCTCCATTTAGGGCAATAATTTCTTCCCACTGCCTGCTCGAGAAGTTCCTAAAGTCTTCTTTTGCTTCCTTTTCGTATGCTGAGGCTCTGGAAGTAGTCCTAAGACTGCTCCAGGGCTGGCTTAGAGCAGGGGGACTTTGACCTTGAATATGAGGGAAAGTTCTTTGGACCTCAAGAACTTATCATTAGAGGTTATGAAGGAGACTTCGCTGCGGGTTGGAGGTGTCTTAACAGGTGCAGAGGACCCTCAGGGCTTGGACTTGGATTAGAAATGTGTTAATTTGGATGACTACAGGTGGTCATCTTGACTGGAATGTGATTTGAGGTGGGTAACCTTTTGTGGCCTAGAGGATGTCCACCATAGATGAACTAAGGTTCCTTGAAATGGGCCTCAATAGCTTTGGATCCAGCGCTTCTCGTGGGAGTAGTACAAAACCTCAATGGTGGCCTTCAGCTCTGAGGGCCATGAGGCATGAGAGTTCTGAGGACAGAAAGAGCAGAAGCTTGGTCAACTTAGTACAGGAAGAGAGGTCCTAGATTCCACGGAGATGCTGTAGTTTTGTTTAGAGATGTTGGACAGCCCAGTAAACGTTAGGGATCTTCACGCATAAGAGCTGGATTCAGATTTAGGAAAACAGAAGCAGGGGAACTAGAAAAGGGGAAGCCACAGGGACAGGAGTCACCCAGGGGTTTGGGATACATTCACCCTTCTTAAATACTCCTCTATCCTTGGATCCTGCTCATCAGCCTTTCCCTTCCATGGGTTCTTAACAGGGTAAGCTGAAAGAGAAATCCAAGTGCATCTGGCCCCAGGTATCCACTTCTGCATTGCCTTGGGCGTAGCTTTCCTGCGTGCTTATCTGTGTGTCCAAGTGTTCTTTGCCTGTTTGCTCCATTGAAGTGGCTGCCAGACCTCTCCCCCTTCCCCTTGCTCCAGGCACCTAGTAACATCCATGGCCTCCAAAGCATTGTGAAGTCAAATATCTATTGCTACCTCCATCAACTATCATAGAGCAAGGATCTCAGAGAGGTAGTAACAGACATCCCATTTCACTCCTGCTGCTCGGGACCTCGTGGGAGAGGGAAACCAGATAACCAGCCACAAAGTATTTACTGTGCACTTAGCTGACTGGAGCCAGAAGAGTAAGAATTGAAGGAGCATATGGGGGAGGTACAGGCCTTGACCTTAGAATTTACCATCAAGTTTAGGAGTTAGACATGGGTTAGAAAAGAATGAATTTTATACAGGACAGCAAAGAAAAAGATTCAAAAAGATATTTATATACTTCTTTGTGATTTACAAATTGCATGTAATTCTCTGATATGATTAAATATTAAAATTGAACCAGGGGCTGGGAATTTAGCTCAAGTGGTACCACTCCTACCTTGGAAGCACAAGGGCCAGAGTTCGATCCCCAGTTCTGCAAAAAAAAAAAAAAAACAACAACAAAGTAAAATTGAAGCAAATTATACTATAGGTGGTTCTAAGAAGAAAGATCCGAGTGATTGCTCAAAACCGCTTAGTACAGCAAGAAAGAGGGGTCCTAGATTCCAGAGACCAATTCTTAGCTATATGACCTTGTTTAAGTTTCTTCTCCTCTCTAGAGCTCATTTCTTAGTAATAGAGAAGATGTTACATACTTGAAATAAAACAAAACATAAAGCTCATGGCTCCTATGAGTTTTACCATCTTTATAGGCTACCTTGCCCTAAGTCTAATGATACCTTGTGTGCTAATGGTACACTTTTCTCTATTCTTTTTTTTTTTTTTTTTTTTTTTTTTTTTTTTTTTTTTTTTTTTTTTTTTTTTTTTTTTTTTTTTTTTTTTTTTTTTGAGACAGGGTCTCACTTTGTAGTTCAGACTGGCCCTGAGCTCACTATGTAGCCCAGGCAAGCCTCGAACTCAGCAATCCTCCTGTCTCTGCCTCCCGAGTGCTGGGATTACAGGCATGAGCCACCATGCCAGGCACTGTGGTATGTGGTATTGATTGCTGGTGGGCGTGAGTCATCATCACGCCCAGCATTGTATGTGGTTACTGGGGATTTAACTCAGGACCTTGCGCTTGAGAGGCAGGTGCTGAAACCACTGAGCTAAATCTCCAGCCCACTTTTCTCTATTCTTATTAGCATGGTGGAGACAGACGTGATTCCTAGGGAAACTTTCTTTCCTTTTAAAACTCAGGTAAGGACCTAGGCCCTTCTTTACAAAGAACTAACAAACTTGGTGGTTTAGGGTATTGGCTCTGGAGCCAGATTACCTACGTTTGAATCTCAGCAGATCTACCATCTGCTATTGTGTAAAGCTGCACAATTTACTTAAGCTCTCTTGCTTCAGATTCCCCATGTATTCCTATCTAATAGAATTTTGTCAATATAGGTACTTGGCACATAGTAACTACTAAATAAATGTTAGCTGTTATTACTTCCTTTAACAAAACAAACTCACAATTGTGTCCCAGACTTCAGGCTTCTGGTTTTTGTTTCTTGGAAGTAAGAACAGTACCAAAAAACCCAAACAATATTAATATAGGCTTACAGAATCCAGTGTTTTTGTTTGTTTGAGACAGGGTCTTGCCACATAGGCTAGGTTGGACTTGAACTCACTATGTAGCACAGGATGGCTTCAAACTTATAGTGATCCTCCTGCCTCGGTCTCCAAGTACTGGGATTATAGGCATGCACCACCATGCCTGGCTAAATCCAGGGTTTTTTGGTCTGAAAATTGCAAACAGGTAGAAATCCTGGTAGGTCTCCAAATCCCTTCATCTATGTAGTCTTCACCAGAAGGCCTAACAAGTACCCTTGTCAAGCATATTGCTCGTGAGCTTCTTCATAGTCTTTTTCCATACTGGCAGCTGTCCTCTCAAGGCCATCCTGGTACAAGGACAGGGGCCAACTCTTCAATTTTTCTTTTAGAAAATTCAAACCTTTTCCTGGTTCCAACCCATAGGTTTCACAGCCACACACTTAATTCACATTTAGTGTTTGCTTCACTAATTTGAGCTCATCCTGCTTCCTGGTGCTTGTTACTGGCTCCACACCTGGTATACCCCACCTCTTCCGCTCCTCCCTACACACACATACACACCCACAAAAGAAATACTTTTATAAGATTATAAGAATTCTCTCAGGACAGAGCCACAGTGTAACTGTTTTGTCCTTTGACAATTCACAATAGTGTAGACCAGCAGTATTTGTCCAAAGCAATATTGACATTATTCTGCATAGCTACACTAATGCTTTTCAGCTCAAGGTTATTTGGCAGGGAAGAAAGTATTCATATGAGAGTGTATATATAAACTCATCTAGATGTTCCATGAAAACATAGGCTGTGCTTGTGTGTATTCCAGCTAAGCTTATCTTCTTTGTCTTGTTTTTAGGAGTATCCTCATTTTGCCTGGGATTATCATTCTCATGATACTCATATGTCAGAAATTTATAATTCTATAAAGTAAAGGGCACATAGTATTGGCAGAGAGGAGTGATTAGAGTCATATTCTAATTACTAAGGTACATATCTAACACTCTGGGATGTTTAAACCAAATATGCACACAGTAAATTAGCATATATCTGTGTACTTGCCATGTCTACCTACCAGCCAGGGTGTGAATCCAGTGAATAAGAAAGGGCTTTGAATGCCAGGCGTGGTGGCTCATACCTGTAATCCCAGCACTTGGGAGGCAGAGACAGGAGGATTGCTAAGTTCGAGGCTTGCCTGGGCTACACAGTGAGCTCAGGGCCAGCCTGAACTACAAAGCAAGACCCTGTCTCAAAAGAAAAAAGAAAGGGCTTTGAGACCACAAAAGCAATCCCCAGTTTTCATCCTCACCTAAATTTATTCTCATCCTCCTTAAATTTATCTCCCAGTGGTCATTGAACTGTCCCTTTGACATTTATCTGACTTCTCTACCTTTCCTCCTGTGGCAGTCCAAGGCTTGGTGATTATTAGATATATTTACCTTTTGATATTTCTGAAATCTGGTAGATCATTAGGACAAAAATCACTATCCTTATTTTCTAAAGAAGTGACTAGGTAGAGTTAGTTGCCCAAGGTCATATAGCTAGGAAGTGGCAGGACTGGAATCAAAATCCAATACAGGTTTTGGACAAATTCAGGAATCCTATTTTACCCAGCAGAGAACAGACTACAACAAATAAACAAGAATTTGTGTTCAGATAGGTGATGGTGCCAGGAAAGGAAAATAGTATCAAAAGAGAGTTGAGAGAACTTTTAGGGTGATAGATCCAGATGTCATAATCAAAGGCAATTGGGTATGGAGGGGCCTGCCCCTCCTGGTTGCATTCTCCTTGGTCCTTTTCCACCAACATGAAGCAAGGCTTCCTGCTGAGTGGAGTCTCTCTCCTCAAACAAAAGGTTCTGGGGGGAACCCCATTGGCATCAGACTTATCAAGGTAGAGAAGAACCTCCAGATGTGAATGGGATCTGAACATATAGAAAAAAGTCTGTGGATCAAGATCTGTTGATTTCTTTCACTACTAACAGGGTCAAGTGCCCGCTTCACCAGCAGGCTCTGACTAATTTAGCATTTCTGAACTGTGTAGTATCTGCATCCTTGCTGATGAGCCACTAGTTTCTTATAGTGCATATGTGTGTGTGCAGGCTGTGTGTGCAAAGTCATTCATTCAACATTTTTGGAATGTTTTCTTGAGAATGTCTGTCACTTTACAAGATGTTGGAGATACAGGAAAGGAAAAAGATACAGAAAAAGGTATAAAAGACATACCACTGTCCTCCTAAAGGTCACCCATCTAGGTGGAGGAAAAAAATGACCAAATAAACAAGTAAAAGAAATGGAAATATGTACTATCTGGGGGGGGGAAAACCCCCATGGTACTATGGTTAATAATAATTGCATGGGTAGAATTATACCATTCAGGAGAAGCCTCCCCAGAGAGGTGCCGTTTCACCTGAGACTGGAAGGGTGGGAAGGAACCAAGCAAGGGCCCTCTTTAGCCTAAGGTCAGGTGAGGGGAGTTCCATGGTGAGAGACAAGGGAAGGATGTCAGAAGACCCAGGAAGCCTGGTGTTATGCTTCTGTTCTCTGCCTATTCTTGCCTTGCAGGTCCCTTCTTCCCTTCCTGCATCTCCATGTTCAGAGTCCACCCAGTCCTCCCCGGTGTCAGGTAGACAGGTCTCCCGCCCCATCTGGAGCTGTGTACAGTTCCTGCCTGTGTATTCCTCTCTTCCTCTTCCTGCAGATCTCCTGGAACCAGGGGGTTGACTTGTGGTGGCATGAACTCATGCAAGAGGCAGGGGATGAGTTTGAGCCTGAGTGGTGTGATGCCGAGGACCCACTCTTCATCCTGTACACCAGTGGCTCCACAGGCAAACCCAAGGCAAGTGTATACGTGTATGTCTGCTGGGTGCAGGCGAGACGTGAGTGTCTGAGGAAGCATTTGATGACAGAAATCTTATTCTATTATTGTAAGTTTCAGATATGTCACATTATCTTTTCTAAATCAAATTAAAACATACCTACATTCTCAGTTCCTAGATGGTGAGGCTTGGGAGTGCGACAAATCAGGCAGGGGCTTTCATGGTACTCAGAATTATCTGTGTGGCTCACTGGGATGTTCCTTGGTGTACCCATATGGTTTGGTTGAAGGAGAACTATTCTGTCAACTCCAGGCCAAGGGTGGGTGCAGGATCCTTCTTGTGCTTCTAAGACCATAACTCAATGTTCTTTTTTTTCCCTTCGTGGCACTTGTTAACATCTAGTCCTTGCCAGGGCACAACATGATAGCTGGAAATAGTTTTAAAAACTGATCCTTCTATTGGCTTGAGAGACTAGAAAACGATGTACTCTACCCCCTACCCACCCATCCTTAAATTCTTCTCTCCAAGTGCTTTGGAATAACTCTCATTGGGCCATTGAAACACAGTTTTTGCCTTTTCTTCATAGAGATAGAGTAAGCCAAGTGGATCATCTTTTTTAAAAAGTCACTCTGATGATGTATCATTGAGTGTGAGGGCACAAATGCACATAAAGGCTATGTGAGTGTGCGAGGCATGTTCATGTGTAAGTGATGTGGACTGCTTAGAAATAAAATCTTAACCACTTCTCAGCCTTTGTGCTAAGATCAAGTGTAGAAATATAATTTTAGCATGTAGGTGGGAATGATGAGCTGATGTAAATTTGTGATATTATGGATGTGATTCAGAAGGGAATGGGAACATAGAGAAAAAAGATAAAAGAGAAACAGATGCTGTGGAAAAAATGACAGCAGGCCAGAATCCCTGAGAAGTGTCTTCCTCTAGCTCTGTGCTAAACTTCCATTTATTGCTAAGTGGAGGTGGGCTGAAGGCCCCACTCTGAGGCTCCATTCCTCCCACAGGGTGTGGTACACACCGTTGGGGGCTATATGCTCTACGTGGCTACAACTTTCAAGTATGTATTTGACTTCCACCTGGAGGATGTGTTTTGGTGCACAGCAGACATTGGTTGGATCACTGGCCATTCCTACATCACCTATGGGCCACTGGCAAATGGGGCCACGAGTGTTTTGGTGAGAAGGGAGCTGAGACTTATGCCTACCTGGGGGTGGGGGATAAGACTATCTTGAATGCAAAGTGTTGAAGACATCATATCACAATGATACATACATACTCATGTTTATAGTAGCACAATACATAATACTTATACATGATACAATACTACTATGTTACAAAGAAGGATCAGTGTGAATCATTTGCAGAAAATGGATGCACCTTGAAAGCATAATATTAAGTGAAATAAATAAAATAGAAAGCTTAACTATTAGATGACTTCTTTTATATGAGAAATCCAGAGGATAATTTTAAAAACAAAATAAAAGATAGAAAATAGGAAACAGGGAGATAGAGCTTTTGCTAATAAGAAGGGGGTCTAGAGACAGAGGGAGAAGGGAGAGAGGAGAAGGAAAAGGAAATAAAATAAATCAAGAGATGCTAAGTACATATACTTACTCCTTAAAATCAGTATAAACTTTATATACTAGAAACATGTACTAAGAAAAAAAAATCAATCCTCAGTCACGCTATGGGGGGAGGTAGAGGGAGATTATTCTGTGTGAATACCTCTCCAGGTTACTTAGCCTGCTTATGACCTGGAGAAAGAAGAGTTTTGAGGGGATTGTATACCCTAACCAGGAAAGTCTTGGCTTGTCTGGTCAGGAAATAAAGACATAGGTTGGTCAGAAAGGGCAAAATAGAGAAACTGAGGCAATGGTAGGGGATTGGAGGGACCACTGGGAAGGACCAGAAATGACCAGCTTTCACTGGGGTCAGTTTGAGGGGATCCCCACATACCCAGATGTGAGCCGCCCGTGGAGCATCGTGGACAAATACAAGGTGACCAAGTTCTACACAGCACCCACGGCCATCCGTCTGCTCATGAAGTTTGGAGACGAGCCTGTCGTCAAGTGAGACCCTTCCCATTCCTGGAGTATCCTGCAGGGGTTGGCATTTCCCTTTGGACAGTTTCTTTCTACTGCCCTGACCCTGACCTGGAGTAGGCAGGGGCCCGAGAAGAGGCAGGAATATCCTGGCTCTCTGTGGTACTCAGAACTTTCCTCTTTCCTACTCCTCTGCCCAAGGCATAGCCGGGCATCCTTGCAGGTTCTAGGTACAGTGGGTGAACCCATCAACCCTGAGGCCTGGCTGTGGTATCACCGGGTGGTAGGTGCTCAGCGCTGCCCCATTGTGGACACCTTCTGGCAAACAGAGACAGTGAGTGAAGGGTTCAGAAGGCTGGGACTCAGAGACAGTGTGGGAAGACTGACTCAAAACCTGATCTCTGCTCTCCACAGGGTGGCCACATGCTGACCCCCCTCCCTGGTGCCACACCCATGAAACCTGGCTCTGCTGTGAGTGTCCCGCTGTGTGTGCAAGTACTACTGGTCCTGGGCTTGGCAGGGGAAGGATCTTGGGCATTTGGCCTACTAGAGAGTTGGGTACACGACTAATATGTCTAAGGAATTTGGGGCACTAGGATGCCTTGGGAGTTGAATCCGAGTTGCCTCATTCCTCTTTTTGGGTACTGTCTCCTTTTTGCTTTTAGTCCTTTCCATTCTTTGGCGTTGCTCCTGCAATCCTGAATGAGTCTGGGGAAGAGCTGGAAGGTGAAGCTGAAGGTTATCTGGTGAGACCCTGGCCTTGGGGGTCTTTGAGCAGAGGAGATGAGGGTCCTTGTGGGCACTCCGACTCAGTTTATCACCCAACCTTTCCTGGTAGTCACTTTGGACTGAAGTTCTGCTGCTGAGGACTCCAGGGGGAACCTCTGCCTGTATCTGTGCCTTTTGGTTCTTCAGGATTCTTAAGGGCCTTTTAAGAATCTGTTCAGTGATTCATGATGGTATTTTTTTGGGTCTGGAAAACTTAGCCTCAGCTCTTCCTTTGATGAACATTGTCAAGAAAGGAAGCTTCGTTTCATAGAGGAGAACCACATAGGCAGCCCCTACCAATAGCAGTTGGATAATCCGTGCAAAGGGATCAGTACAGAACCTAGAAGTTATCATTCAGTTAATGTTAGCTATTCTAATTTTTGTTGTATTTGTAAGGTTCTTACTGGCCCTGCCCTCTAGAACACAAAACATTTTACTTTCCCAAGAGTAAACTAGTAACGAGTAAGACAGGAAGCCAGGTCTTTTGATTCTTAATAGAATTCCATCCATCCCATCTATCTGGGGCCACAGAACAATTTTGATTGTTGGGCAATATTTATTTACTCTTGTGAGGAGTTCCCCCACCCCACCTATTTTTGGTAGTGCTGAGAACAAACCCATGGCACTCTGCTACTGAGCTATCCCCTCAGCTGAATCCCATTTCTAATTTTTTTTTTTTTGGTTCTGTCCAAGATAGGTGCACTTCAGCTGAATCTCCAAACTTTAATTTTTTTTTTTAATTTAAGGCAGAAAGATAGCCTTGAACTCACGGTGTTGCCCGAGCTGCCCTCAAACTCTGGTGATCCCACTGCCTCAGCTTCTCAAGTGCTAGAATTACAGGTGTGTGCTACCACATCTGGCTCAGCTTCCTTTTTTGTATGATTCTTTCCATTTGCATTACACTGGACCTGCTTTTCTGAGGGAAAACTTACATATGTTCCAAGTTTATCACTCACAGCACTGTGTTAGACACGGTCTCCACACTGTTAATTGTCCTCACAATAACCTTAGAAAATAGAAATTGTTTGCTCCGATTTACAGATGAGGGTCCTAAAGCTCAGAGAAGTAAAGTTGGGTCTCGTAGCTAGTAAGTGGCAGAATTGGGGGTCCCAAGCCAGGATCATCCATCTCCAAGCCTGTATTTGTCTTGCTTCTCAGGCATGGCATTTAGGATATTTTCCTCAAGGTTAGTGGAGCTGTGACAGTCTCCCTGGGGGAGAGAGCCTAGCAGGTGTGATCACCGTGCCTTCCCCACTCCCCAGGTGTTCAAGCAGCCCTGGCCGGGGATCATGCGCACAGTTTATGGAAACCACCCACGCTTTGAGACCACCTACTTTAAGAAGTTCCCTGGTTACTACGTGACAGGCGATGGTGAGCCTTGGCCATCCCCTTCCTGCACCTCCCACTGACATATATATGTATGTATGTATGTATGTATATATATATATATATATATATATATATATATATATATATATATGTTTATATGTACCTGCATCATCTTCCATTTTTAAGAGTTGGTTGAGAATGAAGAAGCACAGAAAAGAAAAATGTTTTACCTGTCAGTGTCTGGTGTCCAGGCAGAACTTCAGAGAAGGCTGTAAGTGTAGGAAAGAGAGCTTCAGGGAAGGCCTCAGGGTGATACCCTCAGAGATTAGTTAATGAGGAAAAAGGTTCTTGTGTCTTACTCCTTTATTTACAGAGATGGAGCACGTAGCAGTAGTACTGTGTGTCCTCATGTTTGGAGGCTGTTTGTCCATCTGTTTGTCCACCAGTCCATTCATCCATAAATATTATTAAGCACCTATAATGCCCAGGTACTGGTCTAATAAGCATGTGGGATATGGATAACAGTTATGGTTTCTTCTCTTAGGGGTTTTATGGCCTAGTCAGGAGGGTCAGGTGTGTCCTGGGCCACAGTGCAGCTGAAGGTTTGATGGAGCCTGGAGGATCCACTTCCACACTCACATGGCCGTTAGCAGGAACCCTGGGCTCCTCACAATGTGGAAGCCAAAGTGTCTTCTCTAACCTAATCATTTCTCCCAAATCCTGTTGATCACACCCACTAGCCTTGTACAGTAGTAGAGAAGAGATTATGCAGGGCTATAAATACAGGAGGTGGAGATCAGAGGAGCTGTCTTGGAGGCTGGCTGCCACTGTGGGCTAGAGTGGTGTCAGGGAGACACGTTATGTCCTAGTGCGGGATCTTTCCTACGCCGTGCATTTCTTTCCAGGATGCCGGCGGGACCAGGATGGCTATTACTGGATCACTGGCAGGATTGATGATATGCTCAATGTATCTGGTGAGGGCCCAGGACCCCCTCCCATCTCACTTGCAGGGTTTTCCTAGCAACTCTCAGTCAGAGCCCTCTGAGAGTCAAGACTGTCCTTCGGTTAGACCACGTGTGAAGGTGGCAGTAAGTTCTGGACCCAGATCTTGAGGAAGAATGAAATGTGCCTAAAAGAGGGGGCCCCAAGGTGGGAGGTACCTGGAGGCAGGGCATGTGAGGAGTGATCGCAGGACCTTCTCCATTTGAACCAGGGAGGGTCTGTGTTGTGGGTATGGGTGGAATAAATACTATGGCAAAGGCTGGGGTATCTTTTATAGCTTTTCCTTTCTTTTGACAAGGACACCTGCTGAGTACGGCAGAGGTGGAATCAGCACTTGTGGAACACGAAGCTGTCGCAGAGGCAGCTGTGGTGGGCCACCCTCACCCCGTGAAGGGTGAATGCCTCTACTGCTTTGTCACCCTGTGTGATGGCTACACTTTCAGTCACACCCTCACTGAGGAGCTCAAGAAGCAGAGTAAGGACCTTACCTGCAAGGGACTTCAGGGTCTGCAAGTTGTTGGGAAGGGGCTTTCGTGAGGTAGTCCCCAAACCTTAAACAGATCCCAGGGGTCCTATGGGCTGGTGATTTCTTTCTATTCATTCTCCACTGCAAGTCTTGCCACTAGGATAACAATAACCAGCGGGCTATAGATCAGGGTTATAGCTCAGAGGTAGAGTGCTTGCACAAGGATCTGGCCTTGATCCTGAGCATGGCCAAAAAAAAAAAAAAAAAGGCCAACACTTATAGTATACTTTTTCTGTGCCACCACTGGGCTCACAGCTTTAATCCTTATGGTCACTTCCATAAACAAATCCTTTTACTCTAGTGCCTAAAGAGGAAGAAACTTCATTCATAGAGAAGCTAAACGAGTTGCCCAATGCTCCCCAAACTCTAGCAGTCTGGTTTTAGAGCCGAAGTTTATGAACTTGGGTTATAAGGGTGTAAAGAGACATTGCATTAAGAGAGAGAAAGAGTGCCAGGAGTGGTGGCTCACGCCTGTAATCCCAGCACTCGGGAGGCAGAGACAGGAGGATTGCTGAGTTCGAGGCTTGCCTGGACTACATAGTGAGCTCAGGGCCAGCCTGAACTACAAAGCAAGACCCTGTCTCAAAAAAAAAAAAGAGAGAGAGAGAGAGAAAGTGAAATTGGGCATGAGGGGGGAGCTTGGAGAGGAAATCTGGGGAACAAACCTATCTCTATTTAGGCTTTTGGGAGTCAGACTAAAGTTGCTAAGGAAATGTTTAATGATTTGTTGGTTATAGTTAGAGAAAAGATTGGCCCCATTGCCACACCAGACTACATCCAGAATGCACCTGGCCTGCCTAAAACACGTTCAGGTAGGTTCAGAGGCTTTCAAGTATTGAGGTGGACGAAATGGTGGTGAATGTATAAAAGGGCTGGTGCGGGTCAATGCAATCACCAAGTAACCAGAGGCCTGTGGTCTCTTAGGTAAAATTATGAGACGAGTGCTTCGGAAGATTGCTCAGAATGACCATGACCTGGGGGACACATCAACAGTGGCTGACCCATCCATCATCAGTCACCTCTTCAACCACCGCTGCCTGACCATCTAATGAACTAGACTCCATCCTTTCTCCAGGGTCCTCCCTGCCTGGTTTTCCAGGGTTCTCTCCATCCTTCCTGCCCCCCGTCCAGGAGTACTGAAGGCCAATGCTCACCCATACTTTGTTCCTGAGTGGAGAGAATTCCTGTGACTTCCACGCAGAAGGGACAAGGCCCAAGTCAGCCACACTGATAGGGGCCCAGACTGGAAGGAGCTCTTCAAGCTCAGAACAGGACACTGAATGCCATGTCCCCAAACCAGGTTAGGTGTTCCAAGGTCAAGCCTGCAGCAGGGGGACAACCTTCTAATCCTCCGTCAGTTCTCACGGGAAGTACCAGTATTTACCTGAAGCATGCATTTGCCTTAGAATTGACAAGTTTGTGAATCCAGGGATAATAATTATTATTTTTTTTAAATTTTGTTACTTCTGTTCTGAGTCTGAATTCCCTGTCAGATGGCCATCCTGGCTGTCCATGTGCTCTAGGGGATATGCAGGTAGGTTCCGTCCTGAGGGTTTTCAGATCACTGGCTTTCTTCCTTGGGCCAGAGGAGCTTGTCTTGTCCTCCAGCCTCACACCTGACTCCAGGGACGAAGCCCCGCCCATGAGAGCTGCTCTCAGATGAAACTCTTCTTTCCCAAGTCGTGCTCGAGCCTCATGGTTGTAGGAATAAAGTCTGTGACCTTGAGAAGACGATGACTGGTTTCTTAAGTATCTTTCAAGCTATGCACTTGTACTTGTTAGTGCCTCTGAGGTGTGCAGCACACAGGAAGGGGAGCAGTATCCCCGGTTCTATCCTAACATCTCTTAGAACTCTTGGCTCGGATAGAGCTAGGCAGGGCTTCACTTACGGACCCTGATAAAGCCCCCAATAAGTAGAAGTGAAGCCAGTTTACAACCATTGTTGCCTTCCCACCTGGGCTCCTGTGAGGGGCCCCCTCTCCCCTGAGAGCCTGTGGAAGCACAAGTGAGTGACAAGGACTGGAACTTCAGGGCCATATCTACAGGATCAAGAGCTAAGGGGACCCCAATTCTAGCCTAGTTACCTTTCCTGCCCCCAGCCATCGTATGTGGGCTGACCCACAGCATAGCAGCCCCCAACCTCTGGACACAAAGCAGCAAATCATGGAATCAGCAATGTAGTTTTATTTAAGGCAGAGCTGGGGAAAGGCTATGCCTCTCCACTCCCTTCCTCCTGTTCCCTAATCCTATCCCAAGTCAGGTAAGGAAACTTGCTGGAAAGGGTGGTGGGGAGCCAATAGGAGGATGGCAGAGTTTATGGACATTTAAGTCCAAGGAGCTTCTCTTCCCACACCCTAAGGCTGTGGGGAAGCAGCTTTCTGGTCCTCAGAAGAACTGGAGGAAGATACCCACCATCTACCATTCCCTGAAGATCCTGGAGGTCTTGGAAGAGACCAGTCTCCCTAAGGTGGGAAGAGGACAACCCCGCAGGAGGGCTGGGAGAGGACTGACAAGGTGCAGAGAGTAGAAGGTCCCTTGAGTGAGGTCCAGGCTAGTCGGGCCGTGTCCTTACACAGGGTATGGGTTGTCCAGCACGGCGACTCCCGCTGCCACACCCCCATCAGCGTGCTCCACGGCTTTGGTTCGAAGGAGATGGCCCACGTGCTTGTTCATCACAAGCGTCTTTCCCTGCCTGCGGAAATGGAGTCAGGAGCCGCGCACCCTCACCAAACCCAGAGTGAGACCTGCCCTGGTCCCAGGGGGGCAGTACAAAGCTAACGGACTACACCTAAGAAAAGTGCTAGAGCGTGAGCTGGGTTTGGGTTTGCTTCCTACCTTGGAAACTACTACTCTAGCTCTATCTTTGAGAAAGTTTCTTAGCTTTTCAAATAATCTCCTCAGCTTGAAGTTGAGAAAATATCCCTTACTTTTGAAGATGATCCTGCGGATTAAATACAGCAGGAAAAGGTGAGTGTTGCAGTCCATGCCTGTAATCTTGGCACTGGTGAGGCTGAGGCAGGGGGACCACCAGGAGTTTGAGGGTAACCTGGGCTACATATTTAAGGCCAGTCTGAATACTACATATCAAGACCCTGTCTTGGAAGGAGGGAGGGAAAGGGGGAAGAAAAGGAAGGAAGGAAATAAGGAAGGAAGCAAGGAAGGAAGGACACAGCAAGCAAGAAAGAAGGAAAAGCCCTTAGAAGGGTCCAGGCTCACATTTCATGTCTTGAGCTATAAATTGGTGTCTTGACCTCTCTCAGATGACTGTGATGGGGCAGGAGTGAGGGGGATGGTGGGCAGAGACATTACAGATGGTTCGGAGGGAGATTAGCAAAGGCAGGCCCTGGAAGGTAACATGGAAGCATGTGGTATCCCTACTTTGCCCTGACCTTGAAATAGGTATTTTACAGGAAGTGGCATGAGGTCCTTACCAATTCCCAAGTGCTCTTCCTGATTCTTAGTGCTCAAATTCAGAGAGTGGCTTGTTCTTCAAAGCCACTGAGTATCATCTAGTTGGCCCATGTCAGTTTCCCAGAACCCCCTGTAGCTAAAGTCTCTTTTCCCTGGAATCTCTCATCTTGCCTGTCAGACAACCTTCCTGATTATCTTGGTACTACCTGATCTCCTTTATAGTTGCAAAAGCAGTTTTTGCCTGGGTGTGAGTTGACAGCTATGGAAGGTGAGCAGCTCTTGAGTGCTTGACCTTATATACTAGACAAAGACACAAGTGGCAAAGCTAGGGACTGGCAGAGCTGGCTCTGAAGCCCAAGATTCCTGCCTGTCCAGGGTCCCTCTAGGCTTGCTTGACTGACACTCTTGCAAGGATTTACCTGACGTAGACTCCGAAGATACCCAGCTCTGAGATGCACTGGACCACTCTGGCAGGGCTACCGGGCCGAAGCAGGCAGTTCCCAAAAGGCTTGGGTTCAATCTTCTCCATGAGGATGTAGGAGGCCCTCTCCTCGATGTCCTTGAGCCGCACCAGGGCCTGGACCATTTCCTCCCCATAAAGGTTGTTACCTACAATCAAACTGACTAGTCTGTGCTCCATACTGTCACACCCTAGCCTAAGCCTCTGTATAGTTCTTCTAAGCAACTGTACCAGCTTCTCCCACAGTCTCTCTGTCACCAGTGTCTCCGTCATTCCAGGGAATCTATACTGATTGAAACACTAGTTTTTATAAATTCCTATTACTGCTAACCACTTGAATCCTGGTTCACTAAAGTGCCTCTTCTCTGCTTATGACTCTAATGTCTTCTCACTACCTTTAGGATAGCCTTGAATATGTCTGGTAACGTATATTTACTCCCTCCCCCACACAGTGCCAGGGATTGACCCAAGCAACCTTCACACAGCTACATCTCCAGCCCTTTTGTATTTTGAGCTAGGGGCTGGCTAAATTGCTCAGGCCGAGATGGAACTCACAATCCTCTGTCCCAGTCTGCAGAGCACTCAGGTTACAGGGATGTGCCTCCACATCTGGCTTCAGTGCCCTTTATAATAAGGTTCCAGGCCATTTCTCCCAGCGACATGGTAGTGCACACCTGTAATCCTGGCACTCAGGAGGTTGAGGCAGAAAGACCCCTGCAAGATTAAAGGCAGCCTGGGCTACATAGTGAATTCAAGGCCAGCCTGAACAACATAGCAAAATCTTATCTCAGAAAACCAAAACCAAACAAAACACATCTTTTCCAGCCCAAGTTTCTGTCTCCTCCTGTCTCCCACTCTAGCCTCACCAGTTTCTCCATGATCTTCAAACATGCCATGCCATGACACAGTGCCTTTGCTTGAGGTTGTCTTTCTGTTTAGATTGTTTTTCTTCTCCGGGGAACTCCTACCCATCCCTTAAGACCCAGATCAAAACTCATCTCCTGTGGGTCTGTCAGCCAGATGTGTCCCTGTCTTCAAAAGTTTAGAAGTAGGAGGAAGACAGGTATGTGTCCCTCAGCACTCCTAGTGTGCCCATTCCCCACTTCCCTCCAATCTACCCACAGGCATCTCAGACGAAACCCTCCCAACCTGGTTAATCAGACTCCTCTGTGTCTATAGCACCTGCTCACAAGTTTTTGAGACTACTGTCCAAGTGGGACTTCTGTTCCTTCCTCCTGTATCTGCCAAACCTGAGACTGTGTCCATACCAAGTGCCAGTAAACACTGGTGATAACCCATCGACCTCTTTCACTGCAGAGGGGGATTCACCTACCTCCACCCTCTCTCTGGGGCTTGAGCACAAACCGGCTGGGAGCAGCGAGGGCCTCAGCAATGGCCTGGTCCCCTTCTTCACCCTGGCAGAAGGCAGAAAGTAGTCACCAGCAGTCTTAGGCCGAAAGAGGCAGCAAAGGTCTGCGGGCCATGCTGAGTGGCATTGGGGGAGAGAAAGAGAGGGAAGAGCCATAAGCTCCTCAGGCTGGACTCTCCTATCTGAATGTGAGACACACCCCCCTCCAGGCCAAACCTTACAGCAATAAACGTACAAACGGGCCTTTCTCTGGGGGCACAGGGCTTTGCATCAGGTGACCTGAAGTACGGATACAGATGTTCCCCAAGTCTTGCTACCTGTCTTAGTCCCTTCCCCTCACTGCCACTGCCATCTCCACCTCTGCTAAGGAAGCTTACAGTGGATTCCAGCCCCAAGGTGGTCTCCTGGGCACTAGGTGGGGGTCCTCTAGAGCTGGCTGACCCCAGTCACCTCCCCAACACATTGAGCTCCAGGTCTCTGCTGCCTAGGAGGCTGGTGATAGGAAAAAATGGGCTGCCTATGTACCATGTCCAGTGAATAGAGGCCAGCAAAAGTGGCACGGAGTCTGGCCACAGCCTCAGGCTGGCCAGGGAGCAGTGCCTCCAGCACGCCCTCCCTGCTCAGCTCCTGCTGCACCTTCTTAGTCCCAGCCAGCTGGGTGGCAATGTCTGGGCACTTGACAGCACAGGACCTCTCCAGCAGTAGGCGTGCTTCCCAGTTCTGCAGAGGGAAAAAGATAAAAGATTGCTTTTTTCCCCCCTTATTTTTAACTGACCTTTACTGAGCATTCATCAGGTGCCAAGTATTGTGCTTTTTATCTTCACATTGATTTTCTTCCAGGGTCACTACAATATCCTAATAAAGGCAGGTGTGGGGTTGGGGATTTAGCTCAAGTGGTACCATGCCTACCTTGGAAGCACAAGGGCCTGAGCTCTATCGCTGCTATTGCCAAAAAATAAATAAATAAAAAGGAAAGAAAGATAGAGGCAGACGTGAATCTCCAAGAGTCTTGCCATTAGGGAATTCATAATTTAGCACACTGATATATGACCATAATTAAAGGGAAAGGACAAAAGAAGAAAATACCTTCTGTAAGAGTACAGAAAAGTTGATGAGGAGGTTTAAAGAGCATGGGGTAGTTGTTTATGGGCTTAGCTTCCTACTGTATTACAAGGGGTTGGGGATTTAGCTCAGTGGTTCCTGTGTCTGCATGGAGAATGCAAGGTCCTGAGTTCGAGCCCCTGTACCATATACCACAATGCTGGGCGTGGTGGCTCATGCCTGTAATCCTAGTACTTGGGAGACAGAGGCAGAGGCAGGAGGATTACTGAGTTTGAGGCTTGCCTCATACTACATACTGAGCTCAGGGCCAGCCTGAACTACAAAACCAGACCCTGTCTCAAAAAACTAAAAAAAGCCGGGTGTGGTGGCTCACGCCTGTAATCCCAGCACTCGGGAGGCAGAGGCAGGAGGATTGCTGAGTTCGAAGCTTGCCTGGGCTACATAGTGAGCTTGGAGCCAGCCTGAACTACAAAGCGAGACCCTGTCTCAAAACAAAAAAAAAATCATACTGTATTACAAATGAAACTATACACTCCGATTTCTGGCTTCTCTTCCAATTGTTTGTCTTCTGTATTTTACCAAATGAAATCCAGACTCCTTACAATGGCCTTCAAGACCCTGCAGGATCTGGCTCCCATCTGTTTTTTTAAACCTAAATCTAGGCTGCCACTACTGTCCTACCCCTTCCTCCTGATTCTTACATTCTAGCCATACAGGCCCATCATTTTTCAAATACACAAACCTCAATCCCTCAAGACCTTTGCATGTGCTGTTTTCCCTCTGCCTGAAATTATCTTCTGTTTGGCTTTTCCTGTGGATGGTTAGATCCCTTTCATTCTTAAGTCTTCCCTAACCACTCTATTTACTATAGGTTTCCACATAATTCTCTAGCTTTTCACTCGATTTTGTTTAAAGCACTTATAATACCTTAACTAAGGGAAATGTCGTCTTTCTATTTTTATTTACTTTCTGATATCCATCCCCCTAACCAGACTCTGTGTTCCATAAAGACTGGACCTTTGTTGTTCATCTTGTTTTCCCTCATGTCTGATGCAGTTCCTGGCACTTGATAGGTGCTAAATAGGTATGTTATTATTACTGAGTAAAGTGAGATTTGAGTACTGTCTTGATAGACAGAGTCTGACAGGTGAGAGTCAAAGGAGAAGGAGTGCTCAGACTAACAATTAATGATGTATGCCTATAATCCCAGCACTTGGGAGGCTGAGGCAGGAGGGTCACTATGAGTTTGAGGCCAACGTGGGCTACATAGTGAGTTCAAGGACAGTCTCACCTACATAGCGAGACCCTGTCTCAAAAAAAAAGAAGAATATGAATGAAGACCTGCAGACAAATGGTCTGTTGTGCTAGCAGCTTAGGATATAAGAGTCAGGGAAACAACAGAGGATAGCGGCTCAGCCTCAGGTCCCATTCTGAAGCATGAGGAGACAGTCTGTCCTTGGCTCCAGATCAGAGCCAACTGCCAACAGCAGCATCAAGGCAAAAGCCGGAGAAGCAACTCTTGCCTTTGCCTAACGCTGACCTGAAGCACCTTTACCTGAGAACCAACAACCAAACACCACCCACTAGTCTGCTGCTCCAGGCAGTCCCAGGAGCCCAAAACGTGAGATAAATCTAGAGGAGTACACCACTATGTCAGAAGGAAGGAAAGCAAAACCTGAACACAGGCAGGGACTTGCCCAGGTCACTTAGCAAGTTTCTAAGCTTTGTAGACATACAGAAGACCCTCGACTTGCAAACTCAGTTTGTACCTGAAGGCTGGTTATAACTCAAGTTGGCCAACTAAAGTCTCAGGCTCTTCCACACAGCCTCTAAAGTCTTGCAGATTCACTGTCCTTGGAGATACACTGGCCTAGGATTTCTCAATTAACCCCACACAGGAAAGGATGTTGCAATATTCCTTCCAGAACTCTTTAAGGGTTAAATCTGTATCTGAGGGCCGGAGGGTTAGCTCAGTGGTTCTGGCACCTGCCTCGCAAGTGCAAGGTCCTGAGTTCGATCCCCAGTAACCCCATACAATGCTGGGC